>VONZ01000020.1:600000-817500 GCA_012976165.1 Labeo catla | reverse complement strand
TGTCAAGCCAGGTGCATCGTGGGAAGAGGATTAAATGGGAAAAAGAAATTCGCTGCTCTCCGGTGAGCTTGAGACTCGGGTCCATTCAACTGTGGGGGGAAAAAATAAACAGTTGCCTAATGAAAAAGCGTTTTGATTCCAAAGCCGTCAATGGCGGTTTCTGATGAGAAATTACATCGATCGTTTATAATTTTACAAGCTCCCGAATTATGAAAGCTATCAGAGGGGTGTTTTATACATCACTAGGTTCTGAGCTCTTGAGAAAAGGTTGGAAATTGAATTAAAGTGAATTGAATCTTAATCTTTTAGCGGTGAAAAGCTTCTCCAGCCTTGCATGTCAGCTTTTGTGTACAAGGCCAAGTCTTTCACTTGTGACCTTTTTTATTGTTGTACACAGGAGCAGAGACACACATAGGCAGGAATGTGATGTGCAGCTGCCCTTCGCAAAAAAAAAAAAAAAGAAAAAAGATGCACAACTTTTATTCGCCTCTATGATTGAAATCCGTAATCTTAAAATGGTTGGCTTTGGTTGAATTATGTATGAATTGGGGGCGTAGGTGCTCTACTATTTGTTGACTTTGACACACGCAGACTTTGAAGACAACTTCGAAGACGCAATCCTTCAAGAATGTATTTGTGCTTCAGATGATGGAAACACGACAGGCTGAGACAAACAAACAAAACATTCACAAGACAAATAAACTGAAATACAAAGGCATATGGTGCACAACCACACAGGGATAGTCAGTTTTGGGAAGATCTGGGGCCACACAGCAAGGGTCCCTTTAGCCTTAAGGGACGAATTTAATTTCTAAAGTCTTTTATATTAATGAGATGAGCAGGACAAAATGAGTTTAATTACGTAACTCCAAAATATTAAAAATAATAAAAAAAGTACTAAACTGAACTGAAATGGAAGCTAATATTAATGAATATCATTATCACATATGTGACCATGGACCACAAAACCAGTCATAAGTAGCACAGGTATATTTGTAGCAATAGCCAACAATACATTGTATGGGACAAAATGATTGATTTTTCTTTTATGCCAAAAATCATTAGGATATTAAGTAAAGATCATGTTCCATGAAGATATTTTGTAAATTTCCTACCTTAAATAGATCAAAACTTAATTTTTGATCTGTAATATGCATTGCTAAACACTTTTTAAAGGATAGGTCCACTTCCAGAACAACAATTCACAAATAAATTACTCACCCCCTTGTCATCCAAAATGTTCATGTGCTTCTGTCTTCAGTCGTAAAGAAATTATGGTTTTTGAGGAAAACATTTCAGGATTTTTCTTCATATAATGGACTTGATTGGTGCTCTGATTTCGAACTTCCAAAATGTAGTTTAAATGCAGCTTTAAAGGGCTCTAAACGGGTCTTATCTAGTGAAATGATCTGTCATTTTTTTCGGAAAAGAAAAATTTGTATACTTTTTAAGCACAAAAGCTTGTGTAGCACAGGTCCTGGGATGCGTGTTCACGTACTATTGAATCATGTCGAAAGGTCACGCAGAATGTAGGCGGAACCACAGACTCATTGTTTACAAAGCGAACGCGCAAAGACTAAGAAAGTGCAAGTAAGTCAAACGCTGTTTACAAACAAAAAGGAGAATATAAGATATAGTTTTTCGCCATATTCTACCTTTTTTAGCTGGATTACACAGACGATGAACTTAGACGTGATTCGTAGTAGTGATGGGAAGTTCAGATCATTTTACTGACTCTGACCTTTGAGTCTTGTCAGCAAAATGAACGAATCTCTTTTGAGTCATTTCGTTCATTTTAGCAAAATATAATTAAAATGATACGTATTACTTCCCTAACACATCTACTGCTTACACAAACGTTGATTACACTACAAACAAGACAAAACTATAATGCTATAAGAAACAGAAAAGAATAATTCACAGTTTACCTGGGTCTTTACTTTATGATTAGCTCACCCCACCTCTTATCTGACAAGTTTTCAGAATTGAGTCGTTCATCATGTGACAGCCCCATAAGCTCAACCAATGCAGTGTGAGCTGGAAAAAGAATTGATTAGTTCATCTCTCCAGTCTTCAGGTTCAAGTCGTTTGTTCATCACGTGACAGCCCCATAAGATGAACGAACAATTCGAAAAACTTGAAGACTCGAAACAGGTGAACTAATTCCAGTACAGAACCTAATAGGATGCTGCGCACGCGTGACTAAACGAATCACTCCTCGAGACGACTCATTTTTCCGAGTCACATTAAAGATTCGTTCAAAATGAACGAATCGTTCAAGAACGACCCATCACTAATTCGTAGCATCGTGGACGCGCATCCCAGAGCCTGTGCTACACAAGCTTTTGTGCTTAAAAAGTATACAAATTTGTATTTTTGAAAAAAAAAAAATGACAGATAGTTTCGCTAGATAAGACCCTTCTTCCTCGGCTGGGCTCATTTAGAGCCCATTGAAGCTGCATTTAAACTACATTTTGGAAGTTCAAAATCGGGGCACCAATCAAGTATATGAAGAAAAACCCTGTAATTCTTTCCTCAAAAACCATAATTTCTTAACGACTGAAGACAGAAAGACATGATCATCTTGGATGTCAAGGGGGTGAGTAAATTATTTGTAAATTGTTATTCTGGAAGTTGACTTCTCCTTTAAGACTTTTAAAGCGATTTTCCCAATATTTCGATTTTTTTGCATCCTCAGATTCCAACTATTTCAAATAGTTGTATCTAGGGCTGGGCGATATGACCCAAAAAAAAAAAAAAAATCTCGATTTTTTTCAGGTCTGACTGATTCTCAATTTTTTTACTACGATTTTTAACTAGTCAACTTGAAAATGTAACAACATGATTCAAGTAACTTTTTTATTCTATTCCAAGTGCAGCACACATGAAGTTGTCAACATGATGTAAATGTTAAACAAATCACTTAAATATCTTTGCAGAAAAGATGCATGAACTACAACTATATCTTGCACAAACTTTTTTTTATACATATTATATGTTAAGAAATAATAGAAGGAAACGCTTTATTAAAAAAAAAAAAAAAAAAAACCTCAAATCAAAGTAATTTAAATTCAAATTGACTGAAGGTATAACACCAGACGACTATTATTAACTATAAATGTGAAATATCAGACACACAGTAGTTCTTTCTAATTTGATTGCGCTGCTTTTCCATCTGCTTTTCCGTAAGCGTCTGACTGTTGCGCTTGCGTCCCATGAATGAAATGGCATTATAACATGTTTTTCCTATTCTACTGCCCGCGTCACATCTACAACACAAAAACGCATTCTGTGAACGCGCATAACAAAATGAGTGCGGTTAAATCACTTGCGTCGACATGGTTGGATCCTTCTTTTCTCTTTATTGTTATCATTGGCATATTGTCAAAGTGTCTAATTCTAACATTTGGTAATATTTCTATTCAAACTCGTGATTCCTCAATTTCTAAAAAACAAAATCGTGGCAAAACATTAAATTTGAATTTTTCTATAAAAATGAAAAAAAAAAAATCGCCCAGCCCTAGTTGTTTCCTGGCCAAATATTGTCCTATCCTAACAAAACATACATCAATGGACAGCTTATTTACTCAACTGTCAGTATAAATATAAAAAAATTTTACCCTTATGACTGGTTTTGTGGTCTATATCTATAAAAACATATAATACTAACATAACATTGATGTATGCTACAGTTTTCTGCTTTTTCTTCATGCTATGCTTTTATTTATACATATCTGATCTTTAGTTCTATCCTCCTTCAGTCCATTTCATCCTCGCTGCCTCCATCACTCTCGAAAGCCATTCAGTGAACGGGTGTGAAATTGCTTGAACTGTGGCGTTCTGTCTCTGGGGCCTCTCCAATCAAGGTCATTTCTAATTCATGAATACTTCCCTTTGATGGAAGAATAATTCCATTTGGGTCACATTCCCTCACACTCAACGCGTCCGCGCCATGCAAACAGGATCAGAGGGAGATGCTCGTGTGCGCTCAGGCGCTATGAACAGGGACACTCATTCTACACTTCATTCTGGACTGATGCAAAGCTAAATGTACTCAGCTGAGCACTCACAGCTTCATGCATTCCAGCTATGAATACTGGAGAGGGAGATGTGAGTCTGTCACCTATCTCGTATTCATTAATGGATCGTCATGTTATTTTTGAAGCTAAAAGACCAAGAAATGATCAAGATAGTTTTTTAAAGAATCATGAACTGCCTTTTACTATTTTGAACTGTTCCCTAAGGTCCACTTATAATGTCAAAGATTTTTACATCAAATACAATTTATAATTAATAGGCTAATTTCTGTCTTGTTTTGACCCCCTTCGTCAGAACGCTCTGTTTGAATAGGCGTGGCGGATTGTAAACTTGGAAGTAAACGCCCACTGCTATGATTGGCTGTTTGACAGCCTGCATCCGTCATAGACGGATGCTGTGATTTAGGTTAAAATGCATAAATACTAAGTACATATCAAATAAGTATATAAATAAATAAAATAAAAAGAAATAAATGAGCAAAGCAGAGCAAAATAATTAAATAATGTCAAGTAAATTTAAGATAAGTAAAATAAAAATAAAATAAAATAAAATAAAATAAAATGTGTTTCACAAGACATCACAAACAATATTCAAAGATAGTCTTTTGGTTAAAAAAAAAAACACACATTTACCATAACCATAGTGAAGAAGTTTCTAAATTTGTTCATTCAACTGAACATTTTAGGTTTTCACTCTGTCAGCTAGTTTGTAAGTTGACTGAACTAGAGTATTTACCCCCTCAACTCAAAAAAAAAAAAAATGTTTTAAAGGGGTCATCGGATGCCAATTTTCAGGTTGATATGATTCTTTAGGGTCTTAATGAAAAGTGTATCATATACTTTGGTTAAAAATTCTCAATGGTTGTGTAAAACAACACCCTTTTTACCTTGCCAAAATCAGCTCTGCAAAAATCATCCCATTCTGGTCGAGGCTGCTTTAAATGCAAATGAGCTCTGCTCGCCCCGCCCCTCTCTTCTCTCTGTGGAGTGACGAGCCTGTTTACTTTAGCTGCATTTAGCCGCTAAACTTGCTAACTAGCACATTATTAGGAAAGTCAATCGCAAAGATTAATTAAAAACCCCTTATACTGACTTCTGCTGTAAGTGAAGCTGAATCACGAATGATTCGCACGAACACAGATATATGTAAGGCGCATTCCCTTCACAAACAAACGTAATCTACTGCATCTTCAGCAGTTCAGATGTCGGGAGTAAATGACAACCACTACGTTCATTATTACACCCAGCAACAAGACGGCAAGACGGAGCGTAACTGAGAACTGTATGGATTTAGAACGGCGGGAATTTTAAAAAATTAACTTCTGCCATAAGCATTTTTTCACAGACGAAAATGAGACGATAACGAAACAAAAACTCATTTTAAATGACAAAAACTATGACAAAAATCTACTGACATTTTCATCGCCGAATAAAAACGAGATGAAAATGTTAGGGAGGGACGATCTGGGAGGAGATTCACTGAGAACAAATCTGCTGCGTGGAGATTAGATGCATACATTTAAAATGCAACATAGCCTATTGATCTGTCCGGCGGGATATAACCTGGCTGCACGTCTCATAAAACATAAAAAAAAGTCAATATCAGAGAGTAAGAGAAGAGCAGACAGATGGATAAATTTGATGATGCAAAAGAGAACTCAATTCTTTCCGTTTTTTTTGAGTGCGCACACAGAAGCAGAGCCTTACACAAAGCACACAAGTACTCTTTCGCATCGCATGAACTAATACGCATAAAATGAAGGCGAATTGTCAGTTTTGATGAGTATTCACGTAAACACATTATTTATCTACATTTATTTTTATAAATAAATTGAAAGAAAGAAGAATATACTAAAGTTGTTATAAAAAATGCAAAATTAGCCAATATAACCATTGGTATTTCATTAAAAAGACCATGTTCTGGTTTCTTTATGAGAGCTGGTTTTATTTAATTTTAATATGAAGGCATGTTGAGTGTCACAGCAGTTAAATCTGTGTCTATCATGATAAAACCTTAATATCAAACCTATTTGGTGAGTTTGGTAATTTTAGAGAAATGGTAATAAATGCACTGTACACTGTAACTAAACCTATTTAGCCAACTAAATTTACTGTAGATTTAGTCAACTAAAACTAGACTAAAACTAAAGCAATTCCAGATGACTAAAATATGACAAACTAAATGGCATTTTAGTCAAAAGACTATGGCTAAAACTAAATCATAATTTGCTGTCAAAATTAACACTGGCCATAAAACCAGCTACTGTTTCTTCTGTACATTAAAACTGGAAACTCTGATTTAACCACTACTGAAACCACGTTAAAATGAATGAAATCCTCATTAATTTATTTATCAATTTTTATATATTTTTACATTAATTTTTATTACTAACTACAGCTACGATCAATAACGAATAATAGAAAAGGGACCCAACAAAAAGGACAAAAAACAACACAGCACAACACTGTAAACAAACAAAATACCTACATAGCGTTTTCTTGTCTGTGAAAAAATAAAAAAGAAAAAATATTAAGTAACACACTCCAGATTACAAATGATTAGAAGATAAAATAAAAAAAGAAATGTGTAGGGAAAGGTATCTGGTATCTTGAGGAGGAATGGAAGAAATGTTCTGCTCTTCTTCTGCAGCACAGAAATAATAATAGTGGAAGGAAGCTCTGCTGAAAGTACAGTGTGTTCTTGAGCTTATGAGTGGGTACATGCCACTTCCTGTAGCATAGTTCCTTTACACACTCACAGACCAGGACAAAGCCCTCACTCCACAGAGGCATTAATTATTAGTGAAAAAACAGCGTGAAGAAGAAAAAACTACCGGAAGTGCTCTGGTTAGACCAGTTACCATTGGCACACACAATAACAAATAATGAGGCTACCTACTGATATCATGCAAACCTATTTCATATTTTACAACTTCAAATCTGACCGGCCGAGCGGCGTTATGGGCTTTAGTCGCCAAAAAACGAAAGGTGGATGTAATAAATTAAACCCCTGTTACTGAACATGATAAGCAGTCAAACTCATTCACTTTCCAGTAATTAAAGCAGCACAAGCCCCAGCCAGCGGTTAATGGAAGCGTGGCAACATCTGCCAGCGGATGCGCAGAATGAAGAGACTCAGGCCTGTGCCATGGGGGGAGAAAACAAGACTCGGTTATCATTTAATATGCTTATCATTAATTATAGTTCATCATTGTGCTTATCAGGGATCTAAACTGGGGTGGCCTGAGGAGTCTTCAGCTCGTAATCAGCACAGGCACTTACATCACTGATTACTTTATTCAAATTCCACTTTAATCAGCTGTTAATCCACACGCTCTCACCGAGTCCGGACTTCCTGCGGCACAAGGGCAGCACGGCAGCTCGATGCAGCCGATGCTTGGAAACTCTGAGATACAGGACGAATGACAGACTGATGGTCAGGCCCAGACTGCACCTGGGGATACCTTTTTTTACTTTTTCTGCATAGATTTTGCAGAATGTGGTTTCTCAGAACATGGCAGCATGTTTGAAACATTTGAGCTGTATTTTCTTATTGAGAGCTGAGAGAAATCTCCATTTTTACTGTTTTTAATTTTTACATTATTTTAGAAAAAAAAAAGTAGTAAAAATATTGTTATTGGGAGCTGAGAGAAAAGTAAATTTTCACACTTTTCAATTTGTAGAAAAATAAACAAATAGTGAAAATATTTACTGGGGAGCTGAGGGAAATGTCTTTTTTTTTTTTTTTACATTTTTTCAAGTTTTTCAAAAATAAACAAATAGTAAAAATGATCTTACTGGGAGCTGAGAGAAATGCCCATTTTTACACTTTTCAATTTTTTAATTTTTTAAAAAAATAAACAAATAGTAAAAATATTTACTGGGAGCTGAGGGACATGTCTTTTTTTTTTTTTTTTACATTTACATTTTTACACTTTTCAGTTTTTCAATAAAAATTTAAAGCAAAATAAAGTTTTTTTTTTTTTTAAACAAAATTTGAAGCTTTTGCATCACATACTTTTCATTTACTGTGATTAATATAAAATAACATTTCTAAAAAAATATTTTTTGCTGTTTAATACTACCTAAAAGACACTTTCAGTTCACACGGGTCAAACTACAGCATACTATGTCTGGATTATTTGAATAATATTTTTTTTTTTCTAAAAATATAGTCTACTGCTAATATCTTGCAGTGTTATTTTTCCTCGTCATGCATGTTCAAAAATTTGAGGTCAGTACATTTTTTTTTTTAACTGATTAAGTGATAGTAAAGACATTACATTTTTATAACAGTTCTATTTCAAATAAATGCTGTTCTTTTGAATTATTAATCAAATAATCCTGAAATAAATGTTTCATGGTTTCCACAAAAAACAATAAAATAATATATAAAAATATAAATTTAAATAAAAAAACAAACAATAAAATTAATATAAATAAATTATATTTAAGAAAATAATAAATAAATAAATAAATAAAAATACATTTAAAAAAGGTAACATAAAACGACCATTGATAATAATAAGGTTTAATAAGGTTAAATAAATAAGTTTAATAAATAATTATATAAGTATTATATCTATTATGTCTATAATATAAATAATTAGGTTTCTTGAGAACCAAATCAGCATATTAGAATGATTTCTGAAGGTCATGTAATACTGAAGACTAGAGTAATGACTGCTAAAAAATTCAGCAGGAATAAATTACAATATAATATATTAAAAGTTATTTTTAATTTTTTAATTATTTTCTTATTAAATTTGTTGTTTTTTTTGTTTTTTTTTAATTGAAATAATATTTCACAATATTACTGGTTTTACTATATTTCTGATCAAACAAACACAACCTTTTTGAGCATAAGAGACTTTTCAAAAACATTTTTTAACTCTTCCCGACCCTAAACCTTTAACAAGTAGCCTATTTCTGTCAAAAAAACGTTTGAACTAAAATTGTTTAATTATTGACACAACGCACTTTTCGGTCTTGACGAAGGTGCTTGTTTGTCAACAAAGACGATGAAAAAGGCATATCATATGAATAATTATCAGATTTTAATTCAAAATATAATGAAGTCAAAAACAAAAAGGACTGTTTTGTTAACTAAATTAACTCTGGCTCCTAAATCGTAATGAGACTGGCCAAAATATTGAATAAATTAATCTCTAAGAGGCTGAAAATGTGTAGAATTTTGTGAATGACTAGCATTACAATTCAGTGTAAATCTGTGGGCCTGCTGATGGCCTGAAGCGATGGATAAGAGATGAAGGGAAAAAGATGAAGAAAACAGAGCTTGTTTATGTGCTGCAAGCCCATGCAATGTATTGCATATGTATGGATATGTGAGCGTGCATTTTCAAACATTTCACAGTAAACACGGCCACTGTAATCTGTATTATGTATGTGTTGGGGAGCGGGCATTTTCCAGTTGTAAGCCTTTGTTAGCATTAGATGGGACGGACAGGCATGAAAATTCAACAGATCAACAATAGATGTGCGGCTAGGGAGAGGGAACGCTGGTGCGAGGGCTCACTTCTGTGAATGACGCACGGCAGGGGGTTCTGGGCCGAGCTTCTGGCCCGTCACAAACTGTCAACACACATCACACTGAAGAGAATCCGCAGCGCTGATACTTCCACGCTTGCCTGTCTACGTACACACACATACACTATGTTCCTCCCTAGACACTGTGCTTTTGTGAAAGCTACGGAAACCAACTTCGAGGGGTCAAAATCCTCAGTTGCCAGACAGAAACATTTTTTTTATGGCGGCTGCACTTAATTCATTTGACAGTTGGGCAAAAGCGTAACAGGAAGAGGAAGGTGGTGGCAAGAAAGTAACGGTGCACAAACATTCAGTGCTATGATGGAGGAAAGCAGTGGAACAAGATATATTTGTCCCTGTATTAAAAAGTGTGAAATTGCAGCAGATGTTGCATTAACTACAAGTTTTCTGCCATTTACTGAAGTTTAAAAACATTGACAGATAATTGCATCAGCTATTTTGACATATATATATATATAAAAATACATTATCTAGTCTATTGCATTCTCCTATTTTAGAAAGAAAAATATCACTAATAGGGGCAAGAACTGAAGAAAACAGGACAAATTTTTTTGCCCCAACAGAAATAGATGCAAGATGTGGGTGAGGATTTGGGGAGAGGAATAAGAGATTATTAGTGTAATTCATGAGATATCGTTCAATGAATTAGATGACCACATTGCAAAATTGGAGCGACTTCTGTCTCTTTCACATTGTGAGCAAAACGAAAATTACTGAGAGGAGGTGTGATAATCTTAATGGTAATGGTAAGTCAAAGGCTGAAACGGAAGAGAGGAAATTGCTGAATGAATACATTATTTTTGCTTTCTTTGTGCTCAAAAAGTATTCTCGTAGCTTCATAAAATTATGGTTGAACTATAGTCACATGGACTATTTTAACAATGTCCTTTTTGGGCCTTAAACATGGTAATTGCATTGCTGTCTATGCAGGGTCAGAAAGCTCTTGGATTTCATCAAAAACATCTTAGGGTGTGTTCACACTTGTAGTTCGGTTTGTTTGGTTCATTTGGTCCGGGACAAAAAGGAAAATGACACCTGATCCGGGTCCTGATCCGCTTAGCGTTCACACTGGCATTTTTGACAGCGAACCTAAAGCTGGGTATCTGCAGGTTTTATGAGGGTAAATTTAAGATTTTTTAAAGACCTTTTTAAGACCAACTAAAGAAAATTTAAGGGAAAAAAATCGAAGGGAAAACAATACAGCAATATGTTCTAGGTTTACTTTCACTTTCAAATTAGCAGCAATTCAGCAGCTAGGAATTGTTTGTTTAAACGCAGTGCATATTTTACTTTCATCGGCACCTATAGCCTTGTGGGCAGTGCACCGCCTTGTTATGCCGTTGGGTTCCAGGTATCCCAAGTTTGAGTCCGGGCTCGTGAACCACCCCCCTCTCTCTCCCATTTCGTTTCCTGTCATTGCTATGCCGTCCTATCAAAAATAAATGCGAAAATGGCAAAAAAAACAAAACAAAAAAAAACCTTATTTTCACGTTCAAATTAGCATCAATTTGTCGTCAAGCAATTAATAGTTTTTAGTTCGTTTGAGTTTTCCCTCTTTTCTTCACTTTCCTTTAGTTTTAAGTAGCCTGTAAATACATTGTGTGCATTTTAGTTTCACTTTTAAATTAGTGGTATTAACGCAACTTACATTTTTATTAACAAAACGAATACTACACCATGTTATATGCCTAATATAAAATAATAACTTACACAAAGTTTAAATATACAAAACTGAAAATCAGTAAACATGTAACCACATAAATAAGAAGCAAAATGAATAAGAAAGCTTGTAAGCACGGCATACACCTTGATGTAATATAAAATAAAATAAATTACAAGGCCTTAATTCAAGGAAAAGCGATTTAAGACTTTAAGTCTTTACCTATTCGTTGCCCAACATTTGCCCTCTGCTCGTTTTGTTTTAGATACACCGCTTGTTCCTTTCATGAAATCATATTGCACTGTTTTTGGTTTGTTCACAAGCATTTGGTCCTTGTTGCATTCATATTTAATTCAAAACACACCAGAGTTCGTTTGTAAGCGGACTGAGACCCATCTTTTTTTAGTCTTGGTCCGCTTGTTTGGTACACACCAGGGTTCGGATGGCAGCGCTCACACTTACTTAAAAGAACTGCGCTAACAGAGCAATCATACCAGAGTTCATTTTAATCAAACCAAACCTGAAAAGTGTGAACACACCCTTAATTTGCACTCCGAAGATGAATACAGGTTTGGAACGACATGATGGTGAGTAATTAATGACAGAATTTTCATTTTTGGTGAAATCGATAACATTTATGTATTTATTTTACATGGTCCCTTTACAAGCACATAAACAAAAGGAAAAACACAGGACTTGCAACACAGCATTTGGTCAAGCTAAAATATCTCGTTAAAAGTATTTTGTTCTTGTGAAATTAACACCTCAAAAACTTCTTTATGAGTTTAGACGAGTCTGTTTTGTCTTGTTTTCCAGCAAGAATTCTTGTAATGAGATGATTTTACTTGAGAAGCAACACTGCGTGAGATTAAGATTTTAGTGAATGCATCTTTAATAAAAGGTATATTTTGTCTTTTCACTTGTTTTAACTTGCTTATACTTCAAACAAGTGAAAAAAATATCTGACAGTGCAGTGGGTTGTGCATGGATAGGCTACGGCTTGTCATTTTTAATTATTGAAAATGTTCGCATTGGGTATGTCAAGAACAAATGTGCACATATAAACGGAATGCCACACATCTATATCATTTTCGGGAAAATGAAAATAACAATGGAGCATGACGGAAAATTTACAACCCAGTCCGTCAAAGTGACGGATGATGATTATTTGCGGCGCATCCTCTGAATTGCAGGTGTGTGTGCGTTATCATGGCCCTCCTGCTGTGTGATCTCATTCTCTAAAGGTTGCCTGCACCCTCATCTTCCCAGAAAACCCTCCCGTCCTCGCTCTCTCCCTCACCTTTTATCTTGACATCACTCTGGCCTGTATATCAGCTAATGTGAATTCTGAGTGGATGGGCTGAGATGTTGAGGTTAATGATGATGCCCTCACTGCAGTATATATGAAGCTCAGTGAGGGCTGTCTGAACCCCCAGAGCCACTTCACTCGCACCTCAAGCCTCAAGTCAATACGGTGGTTAGGCCTCAATCTCGACACTGATACACACACACACACACACACTCACAGGGTGGGAGTTACAGTCTCTCCACTTCAGGCTTCTAACCACACAGTCATTTTCACGCCTACTGGATCCTCACGCTTTCCAAATTGTTTTTGCAAAGGTCAAACGCAATGTTCAGCTCACAGGGTCTGACGGTGTAAATGGGGAAGACGAGGAGGGGGGGTGGAGATGGGGAGAACAACCCTTTGGCCACAGATGAAAGAAGAAAGCTGAAGTGGTGCTCTGTAAACAGTTTTTCTTTCTCCTTTCTGTTTTTTTCCCCTCCCACACAATGAAACAATGCCACATAGAATCAAAGCATCCATAACTTTTCAGCAAGTTCATTAATAATAAAAGAAATGTGAATCACCAAGCTGCAAATTACACTTTTACAGTCTCGTATACAACCTGGATCTATAGCCACGTCACGCACAGCCACACAGAGAAGTCTCAAACTCGTAGAGGTGACCAAATAAACAGGGAGAATTGCATAAACTGAGTTTAATAGCAATTCCGAAGGTGAACTGTGTGTGATTTCCGTTACACAAGAGGCACCAAATGGAATCGCAAAGAAACCGTGTCCATTTCCAACTCTATGACCACTAGGGCTAGGTAAAAATATTGATTTTCTGACGAATAGATAAGTAAAAAAAGAAGCACATTTAAGTATTAAATTTGAGCGACCATGATAATGATTCTTAAAAATGCAAGAATGATCTTTTATTCTATTCCTGTGTCCAAAAATGGTATTTCTCAAAAACATTATGTGAAACGAGTAGTATGATCAGATTTGTAATATTTATAAAACAGTAGGTGAAAAGTGCATGGATGACCTACGATAGATGAGATTTCCAAGTGTGCAATCGATGGACACTTGAAGCCACAGGAAATGCAGTTAACCATGGCAACTGATGGCGTGATTCACATGAAAAAGCCATGATTACAAATATAGTATGTCCAGACTTCATTAATACTACACAGTCACACTATATAAAAAAATAAATTTTACATTCACAAAGGTTGTTTCTCATCAAATGTAGTACCTACTCAGATGGTATGCAAATGGCTTTCTTCTTTCATGAGGGGGTTTGGCACCACAGGATCTTTGTTTCTAGGCGGAATGTTAAAGAACGTGACACACGTCTCTCGGAAATTCTTTAGAATTCAACCAATTCGATGACGACTTTGAAACTCCTGAAGCGTTTCCAATTTTGTGTATCATATGCATCAGAGGTTCTGCCAAAGGTTCGAGGGGGTGACATCTGAGACTGAGACTAAACGATATCCAGCCTTTGCCAGAAGCTGGCACGTCAGACGTCTCAAAAAATGCAATAATGCTTTAAAGCCAGTGGTTAAAATGGGTACTGCGGTCTACATTCAAAATGTAGTTTCTTCTGCCTCCTCCTATTTAGACTCAACGCTCACACGGGTTGCCAGATTGAGGACACACAACATGAACAAGCACAACTGACAATGGAAGGTGACGAACCTAACACTGATTTCTCTGTTTTAATATGTCTGTGGTCATAGAGCTTTTTAGTTGAAGGCTGAGGCTTTTTAGGTCGGGTAGAATCTGCGATCTTTGACCCAGTTTGTTTGCATGCTTTCATGGCTGCAGCATGCTGTGTTTTCTGAGAACTGGCAACTCAGACTGTCAAAATATTATTGGTTAAAGGGAAAACATGTACGTTTTCACTGCTAGAGGGCACATATTCAAAACAAACAAAGAACCAAAGGCGTAGTTTGATGACACTGTGATTGTGCGTGGAATTATTGGAGTTGCAAGCTTAGTCCCCACAGCTAATGCAATCCGTCGGGACTCAGGCAAAAATCATGTCCATGGAAGAGGTAATGCATTAAAGATTTATTAGGGACACTGTAGTATGAAGCAGATTGGGGCTGAATATTGTGGAAGCGAAACGAGGATGTTGGAGCGATTGCCAACGAAGGACGAGCACAAAACATGGCTCGAAAGCAGCGGAGCATTTATTATGCCACAGTCGAGCGCTTCTTCCGATCATGGTATGTGAAGTTAAACAGTGCTGTTTTATCATACTAGATACATTTGAGTGTGTTGAAAGTTCTGTTATAATGCTACTCTGTGCGTTCATCACCTGTGTACTAAAATGCATAACATAATAATGTGTCTTTGGGGTTTCCATGTTTTCTACAAAATAAAACGGGAAAAATCGAGGGTGTATGACATTACTGGCAGGTGATGCTACACTAGTTACACTAGTTAAATCACACAGACTAAAACAAAAACAGACATTCCGAGATGGAATGCACATTTTTACGAATATGTTTTTTTGGAGAAAAAAATGTGAATTTTTATTATTTGAGTTTTTATTCTTTAGTACTGTCAACGAATTACATACAGCACCTGTAACGTTCTTTGGGAAGTCAACATACAAATGACATCTATCAGTCTCTCCACACTGACCAGCCACAGTAGAAAGCATTTCATTAAAAAAAAAAAAAAAAACAACAACAAAACAACAACAACAACAACAACAACAAAAAAACACTTCACATTTAATTTATGCAAAGCACTGAAGGTTTCTGGAACAAATTTCTCATCAGGCCGTGGGTCAGGAGGGGAAGAGATTTCATTAGGCATAGCCGGTGTTATGGGAGATGACCCTATTCTAGGGTCAGCTGTGACGCAAACAGGCCGGCCACAGTCCCAGAGATCAAGGCAAAACACGTTTGAGGACGCAGTCAGACTCGGTAAATGATGGCTTATTAAAAGAAATGATGGCAGATAGCAGTAGGAGGGGGCGAGAGAGACGGTGATACAATTAAAAGAAAAAAGCCTCTTAGAAGTTGTTCTTTGCCGGCTTTCAGAGGAGTCACTTTCAGATGCATTTTTTTGATGCACTTTCTGTCGAGTCGCCTCTGACTCGTTCTCTAAAACTCATTATTGCCACATCAAAGCAATCTGCTATTTGAGTACGAGGTGCCGTTAATAGATTCGAACGCAAGTTTTATTTTGTTCTTAATAAAAATACCACCAATCTCACTTTGCATAAAGTAATTGGATTTGCCGTTTTCACAGGCCTCGGTTCGTGCCACTCAGAAGGGGGTCTTTTTGACCAAATCGGGATTCATAACTACATGTCTTTATGTGTGTGTTCAGACGTATTCAAATATGGCCACGCAGCATCCTAGACAGATTTCTGTGATCTTATCTTCTTCCCCCCACCTCACACAAACAGACACATAAAGGCAACACCCGCGTCACCCAACCGTCGGGAATAAACTTTTAATTAAGACTTTTCATAAATGCTTATCTTTATCATAAAGAACTCCACAGAGCTTGAGAAATCTTAGCCCTCATTTCCTCAACCGAACGCCTAAAAGCTGCCGCAGATCTAATTATGATTCCCACATAGTGCCTCCATGCTTTCGTTACTCCAAAACCTCACTAATATGCCGCCTACAGCGGCAGGTTTAGAAACGAGGCGTCAAACCCACCATGACAAAATGTTCTTTACAACGTCTTAGTGCTTCACAACACCTTTAATGAACAGGGCGACTGTGTAAGTGGACCCTAGTGGATTTCATGAGAGCTCTTGTATGTTTAAAGATGCAAATGAATGTGTAACAAACGCGTCATACAAAAACACATTTCACACTGGCTAAGCTGTGCGCGCTCCCTTGATGCCAATATACAGCGGGAAACGGTCTCGGCTAGTTTGTCGCTCTCCCGCTTCTCCAAATTCAGCCAATATTGATCAGGCTCCCTGCGGCACTGCTATCGATCGGCTGTTTGCAGGTGTGCGTGTGCATGCAATTGCGTGCGGTGTGAAACTAAACTGGGTCCCTGCAGGGTGACTGAGCGGATGGTGGGGGAGGGAGATATCTAGATAAGGTGAGGAGTGTTGTTTGTCAGAGGACACTGCTCATTTAGGGCGCCCTTCACTTTCTCGCTCTCATACACGTGGCTCTTGTCGCATTAGGGCTGTCAGTGGTGGGGGCCGGAGGCAGATGTGTTGTTGAAAGGTGAAGACAGAGATGAAGCTGGTGCTGGAGGTAAGAGGAGCTGATTTAACCCTATAATACAGGCCATGGTGAGCAGCTGGTGGTTAATGGGCATCAAAAATGGCATTGTTCATCGCCAACGTGGTACTGTTGTAAACGCACATCACAGACTGACATAAAGGAAACAAATTGTTAAAAAAAAGTTGTTTTTTTCTTTGCACACAAAAAATATTCTTATAGCTTCATAAAATGAAGGTCGAACCACTGATGTCACATGGACTATTTTAACGATGTCCTTACTACCTTTTTGGGCCTTGAATGTGGTAGTTGTGTTGCTGTCTATGCAGTGTCAGAAAGCTCTCAGATTTCATGAAAAATATCTTAATTTGTGTTCTGAGGATGAATGAAGGTCTTACGGGTTTGGAACGACATGAGGGTGAGAAATTAATGACAGAATTTTCATTTTTGGCTGAACTATCCCTTTAAGAACAACATGTCAATTCATGCACAGATACACAACTAGCATATTAAACTAATCTATTAATTGACCAAATTGACCAAAATACTAATTTTTACAGTAATTATTACCACAATAAATCTTGTATTGAAGCTAGAGGTGATATTTTAGACAAAACCGCCCCTTAAACCCAAGCAAAATCCAAATTAACTACGGCTGGTCGCTTTAGATATTGGTCAGACGGTGTCTTCCTGTATAAGTGGGTGGTTCTTGGCCACAATAAGCTGCAATATGGAGCACGAAAGACTCAGACAAACTCATGGATTCTCAAAGAGTGGGTGCTCAAAATGAGTTCTGAAACAGAAACAAAATATTCAATATAACAATAACGTGATTGTTCACGAATTTCAAATCCAGTGCAAGGTTTAAACGACAACAGCAGCCTACATGGTCTAAAACGAATCAAGAAAATGAAGACAGGCCTTTCAGCGCCTCATATCTCGGCTGTGGTATGGCTGTATACGGTGTTATCTTGAGTTCAGTGTTATCATGTCTTCCTCTGATTTATGCTCCTGCAATAGGCAGTGCACGGCGCGCACTGACAAGCTCTGATCTATACGTTTAGTGGCTTGCACATACTTTGTTGACTAATACGCTACACTCCTTTCCAAGTCACACAGTTCCTGCAGCCTCACGGGTAACACAAACACACACACCAGGGGTGTAAAGCACTAGAGTAACCATATTATATTTTGAATTTACCTATTCAAATTGATATATTTTAATTTGTAACCAATTACGGTTTCGGTGAAACACAAAAGAAGATATTTTTTAAAAAAATGCTTGGACTAGGGATGCACAATATCGGACTTTTGCCGATATCCGATAGGCGATACTGATATATTTCATTTTGTTTGGAAACAACACAGAGTCTCTCCTTTCCAAGTCCTCCTCGGCAAGACATATCAGCATAATTATTTTTCATATTGGACCGATGCCTATATTACTTTTAAAGCCATTATCGGACGATTCCTATATTGGTCCGATAATATTATGCATCCCTAGTTTGGACTGTTCTTGTTAGGGATGTACGATATGATCGGGCCGCTGATAATGGTTGTGACATATAAATGCTTAGAGAATGTATGTTACCAATATACCGAACCATGTGTTTATATTTTAATAAACCTTGTTAGAGTCTAAACATCAGGACATCGTTTTTGAGAGACTACATACTTTGTAGGATCTATGCGAATTAAAAAGCATAAACCAGACGCAATAACACCCAACAAATAGAGAAGCAATGGCTTTTCACAGAACATATAATTATTACTTTATTTTCATTTTGATGTGTATATTTATGAGGAATATGTACTGCTATGGATGTGACAAGCCTGAAGATAGCACTTACCAGACTATAGAAAATCATGCACTAAAAATGAAAAAAATGCTTTAAAAACTTTAAGAGAGACCTCACATGGATATTTGAACCACCAAATGTTGACATTTGTGCTATCAGTATAATAAAAACCTTTGGTAAAAACTTTGTTTTTTCATGGTAAGGTTGACATTTGCATGGAAATACCCATATACAGATTTATTCATTAATGTGTAATAAGTTTTTTTTTTTATAAACAAATTATGAGCTCTAAAAGATTTTCAGATGTTTTACAAATCTTCTGCTTTTGTCCATCTACAAATGTTAAATCTTAAAATAAAATGTTACCATGCCATATTTCTGGAAAAAATAAAAAATAAAAAAATAAAAAAGCCAAAATTGATATTTCGTTTATTTATAATTCTTTTTAAAGCTTGAATGTACATCATTGTCATTATAAATGTCATTATAAAAGATCTTCATTCATGTTTATTTAATTCTAACAAATAAGTTCTTGTTAAAAACTAACCAAAATTACAAATAATTTGCTTATAATTTGGACATGCATATACATACAAGGAAATACATTGGCCAAAATGATGTGAAAAATAATCGGTGTATTGGATATCAGCAAAAATCCAATATTGTGCATCCCTAGCTTTTGTCTATAAGATTAAAGTAATTGGAATCAAATCATTAGACACCACTGACTTTTACATTTGGGACCAAAAAAAGATATTTTTCAAAATACCCACTTTTGTGTATCATAAAAGCGATTCAAGTTTAGAACGACATAAGGATGAGTAAATAATGACAGAATTTTGGTGAACTATTCCTTAAAGCTCTGCCAACAGCATCTGTGGTCTGCAGCTGATAAGCACAGAAAATAATTTTGACTCAATATTGGTTTCAGCTTAACATCTGGTATAACCTAGAGCCTTTTAAAGGACACTGAGAAAACTAAGATTTAAATGGGTTTCTCAAAGTTTGTGCACCCACATGACTTTAATGATTTTATCAGCAAAACATTTGCTTTCAAATGTTAAGCATTTAAATACAATTAAATACAATAAATGCAATTAAATAATGTCAGCTAAGACTAGTGTTAGCTGTGTTAAATTAAAAAAATTACACATTTTCCCTTTTTTATACAACTTAAATGATTCGCTCTCCGGCTCTGTGTTTCTCTCGTTAATGTAAAATATGTGAATAAGTTAAAGCCTAAAGGTGTTCTCCTGTGTTCAAGGCTTTCCTCTGCAAGTGATCCCTGTTGTGGCCACTGTATGAAAAGGTTACTAAACCACAAAGCCACAGAAATCACTGTACAATTATGAAACTGAGCATGTATGTGAGAGAATTTTTCTGTGGGTCTACAAAACAACGGGTTCAACAGTTTTCATGAACTAAAACAGTTTTCACAAACGTTTTTTTCTTCTGTTTTTGAAAGAAATCTGTTGTGCTTAGCAAAAGCTGCATTTCACTGAGCAAAAACTACAATATACATGTGACCCTGGACTACAAAACCAGTCATAAGGGTTGTTTTTTTTTTTTGATATAACTATTTGAAAATCTGGAATCTGTGTGCAAAAAAAATTAAGAAATTCACATTTAAAGTTGTCCAAATTAAGTTCTTAGCAATGCATATTACTAATCAAAAATTCACTTTTGACATATTTAGGCAGAAAATGTACAAAATATCTTCATGGAACATCATCTTTACTTTTTCGGAGGAATTGATTTTTGGCATAAAAGAAAAATCAATAATTTTAACCCATACAATGTATTTTTGGCTATTGCTGTGATATACCCAAACTACTTAAGACTGGCTTTGCGGTCCTCCTAAAATCATTCTGATATGCTGTTCTGGTGCTCAAGAAACGCTTCTTATTATTGTCAAAGTTGAAAACAGTTAAACTGTTGAAACAGATTTTTTCCCTCTCAGACTTCTTTGATGAATCGAAGGTTCAAAAGAACAGCATTTCTTTGAAACATAAATCTTTTGAAAACGTCTTTACTGTCACTTTTGATCAATTTAATGTGTCGTTGCTGAAAAAAAGTATTGATTTCTTTTAAGAAAAGAAAATCCTACTGACCTCAAACTTTTGAATGCTAGTGTACGTGTTCACATTCCTAACCCTTAGTATATGAACAATAATGACAGTGAGTCTTGCCTTAGTAATCATCACAACAAAACCACAGACTATCATCCACAATCCAATTAAATCCAAATGGATGTCATTTTCTGTTGAATATTCCAATTCATTCAAATGTGTGCCACTAAAATCCCTCAAGACATGTCAGCAAACCACATTTATCACACAGAGACTTTTAAAAGCCAATTGCTTTTTCTCAGAAAACTGGTTTTAGGGACATTTTCTATATGCAATACTTATGAAATACTTATAGCACATTTAAAGGCATGGTGTACATTGCATGTACACTTAAAGTGCAAAGAGGGTATGTTAGGGTCTAATTTAAGGTGTTATGGTACATTAATGCATGTATGCCACATATGTTTGAACCTCCTCTGTGCTTTGACACTGCAGAAAAACCATCTTAACACAAGCAGCACTTACTCTGCCAGGCCCGAGTGTGCTAACTTCCAGCACCACAGCAAATCACTGCATTTTCCACCTCCTGCGGGGCGACTGAAACGGCCCCCTACCTCTCTCCTCCATCTCTCAGTTCTTTATTTCGCTGCATATAAAATTCATCTCGTCATCTCCGGTGCCTTTGTAAATCTTTTTTCTCATCTGTTTATTGTCTGATGCCATTTCTATCTCCTTTATATATTTAAAATAAAGACTTTTCTCTCACATCTTCCTTCCCTCAATTGGCTGTCCAAATCAGGGGACATTATTCCACCTCCCATCAGGGACTCCACCACTCTCGATTAACCGCAAGCTGCCGATACAGTCCGGCATCTGATGCACGCCTCCACCACCGCGGAAACTTCCTCTCCAACGGCGCACACTGATTAGCCGAAGGTCTCGTGCACACAAACACGCTCGCATCTTTAGAAAATCTGCAATGTATTCTTCAGATGATACATCTGTGTGGGGAAATCTAACAACTGTCTAGATCAAACACAAAACCTCCAAACTGAGAAGAACATTAACTGCTCATAAACAATTTGTCATAAACAGAGTCTGCTGTTTTGAATCCCAGACACCAGCCCCTTCTATAAGGTAGGCAGCATAATTATGCATAATAAGATGACCTCATGCATCCACATGAATACACATGCATCCTTCACAGAGAAGGTACTGAATCTGAGGCAAAAAAAATATTTGAAACATTGGGCAAAAAACAAGACTGTACAAGATTGCACACTTAATGGCTTTAATAAGAGCAAATGACATGCAAATGATATCAACGACCAAATTAAAAACAACTGAGAACTATGTTTAATATATTATATTGTATATATACAAATATGTGACCCTGGACCACAAAACCAGTCTTAAGTCGCTGGGGTATATTTGTAGCAATAGCCAAAAATACATTGTATGGGTCAAAATGATTGATTTTCCTTTTATGGCAAAATCATTTGGAAATTAAGTAAAGATCATGTTCCATTAAGATATTTTGTAAAATTCCTACTGTAAATGTATGAAAACTTAATTTTTGATTACTAATATACATTGTTAAGAACATTATTTGAAGAACTTTAAAGGTGATTTTCTCAATATTTTGATTTTTTTTTTGCACCCTTAGATTCCTGATTTTTAAATACTTGTATCTCCAACACATCTCCAAATATTGTCCTATCCTAACAAACTATACATCAATGAAATGCTTATTTATTCAGCTTTCATATGATGTATAAATCTCAATTTTGAAAAAAAATGACCCTTACGACAAAATATACAATTTTTGCAAAATATGGTGCATATATTAAAAATAGATATTTAAACTTAAATATTATGTATTTCAGACTACTTAAAAATTTATAATATTTATTTCTTTACTGTATGATTGTTGTAGATTTCTTAGCAGAATCATTTTTCACTAGAACAGTTAAACACAAATAAATAAATATAGCTGAAATAATGAAAACGACTGATCACTGATTGAGTAACAATCTCAGAGTTCACAGTAGGCCTGTTTTTAATGGTTTATAAGTTGGCGTTAAAAATCAATTCCCCTATGGAAAATGAATAGGGTTTTTACTTCAGGACCGCGCTGTTGTGCTCTTTTTGAATATTCTGAAAGCAGAGTCTGAGACATCACTTACTAGATTTCTACTATGATGTTTATGTAGACAAACTGGGATGCTATGAATAAAATCGAAAGAAAATAAATTCAATTAATTAAACATACATTCTCTAAAAGATGCTGCTTGAGTACATTTATCTTGTTTGAATGATGTTTAAATGAATTTCTTGCAAAACAAGATTCATACTAATTCAAAAAAGATTTTTATGCAGTGTGAGGCAAAGAAAGAAAAAGCGAGACACTGCATTAGAAGGAGAAGAGACTGAGGCAGACTCTAGACTAACTGAGGTTCATCTTAGGAGAACAAACCTCAATCTGAGCTTAGTCGGTCTGATCTGAGGTCAGTCGTGCTCTATAAATAACAGACGACAGACGGGCAGCAGTGGGCACAGCACAGGTGTGGAGGAGGCCGGGAGGAACAGAAGCTCTGTGTGTGTGTGTGTGTGTGTGTGTGTGTGTTCTTACATGAACATTTTTTATGAGTCAGAGAACTTTGAGCTAAAGAGGGAAAGGCAAAAGTCAACACGAATCACAAGCTATTTTACTTCCAAAATGTAAAATATTTTCAATTATGGCTGTACAATAATCAAAATACAATTGAAAATGTGACACTACTGCGATATGAGATTATCAAATTGCAAAGGCTGTGAATAAATTAAATAATTATATGTGTTTCATGTTTTAGAGTGAAGTGCAGCACTGTGTGTATTTACATGGAGCTCATGACCCAGTGTTTTCAGTGTTTCAGAGCAGCCCAGTTTGTAGTAAATGCTGCTTTACGTAAACTCTTCTCTGTCCAAATTTCTCTTCTCGTAAGTGTGCGTGCCATTTTTAAATTTTATAAGTGTGGCTTCCGGTCTCATCCACATCCAGCCATTTTAAGCTGTACAAAACGGCTTGTTTTGCTGCTCGCCATTGCAAATTGGTGTGTCTTACCATATTATTTTAACATATTAACTTATTATTATGAGCACACATTATTTCTCCAATGGCAGATAATGACCCGCAAGTCTCACCTATAGGCTTACTTCCGCATTGAAGAAAGAGGTGGATATCTACTCTGATTTTGTGTTTCTCTGATTTCAGCCTCAGATAATGCAGTTTGGAACACAAACCACCAATCACACCAACCATCTTCCCAAACTTGTAATGAGAAGCACCAGCTGTTGTCAACAAAAGATAAGCTTTAAGGGCTCCTTGTTGTTTTCTGCCAAAATTAAAAGTTTGATGGTTTAACTTACATTGAAGTTGTACTGTAAAATAACATTATTTTATAACACTATCACTATTATTAGAATTATTTTATAAATATTTTTTATAGTAAAATATTTATTTTGATTGACAATAGTCATATGGACACTGATCTTTTAAAATATAATTTTAAATCTATCACAATTATTTTTTTTTCCTAAAATCCTGCAGCTCGTTTTTAGACTAAACTAGGAATTTTGAGGAGAGAAAATTGAACTTGACTTTATCTATTGGGAATACATTGATCATAAAAGGATGTGTAAGGGCTCCTGGCTGGTGATGTCAGCTAAAGTCATTCACAAAATATGCACAAATGATCTGTGTAGAATGACAATGGGAACAGGTGTTAAAAAAACAACTGGATCTTATGACGAAAACATACCTGTGGGAACTTTTTCGCAAAACGCAAAATACGTACCGCCATGTACATTTTGTGACATATTCAAGGTGAAAAGTCCACTGAGTGGCGCTAAAAGAGTGTTCGGTTTTTTTGTTCCCCGAAACAGATGAATGTACATATGGCACATTTTATGTGACGCTGGTTTTGTACTTGTTACCACAAATCTGACTTGAAATGTCCGTTGAGTGTCGCTATAACTCTAATGCTCCGTGATGTTTTAAAATAACGTAGCATCTGCACTAGACCTAAACCTACCTGACAGTATGAACAAAAGCGAATGTGACGTAAAAACGCAAATCACAAGCATGTCGTTTCAGCTTGTTTTTTGATCTCTCATCTTTCAGCTCTTTCATCATGAGTCATGTTTTTCACAAGATTCGTACCCAAGGATTTCACAATCCTAAGTCCAATTCTGTGCTGGCTGAGCTACCATGCAAGCTTGTTACGTCTGGAAAGCGAAACATATGGAGCTGCAATCATATCTGTGTATGAAAACAATTACAAGTGCTCGCTGTTTTACCACCCGTAGTGTTAATTTCTGTTGGAAACCGCAGTGATATGTACATATTGGTACATATTTCGTGTCTTGCGAAAACGTTCCCACAGGTACGTTTTCATCATGAGATCAGGTAGTAAAAAAAATTATGTGCATTTAAAAACGATTTTATGTTGATTTTCAAAGGCTGTGTGCATGTGGCCTGGGAGGCAGAAATCCCTCAGCACTCATCTTTGATAAAACCACTGGTGAAGTCACAGAGCCATAGTATCTTTTGTAGCTATTTTATACTGCACATACACCAGAAACACACAAAAACACTTTATCTCTCTCTCTCTGACACACACAGGCCTTTAGGCAGAGTGGACAGTGAATCCTGAAATCCCATTCCCTGCATGAGCGGCCCAGCGAGAATCTACAGCAGCCTTCACAGACACACACACACATGCTCCGTCTCACACTACCCGTCAGTCTCCCTCCCTGCACCAGCACACCTTTTTCGTCTTTTATCTCCTCTTCCTCTCCTCCATCTCCCCTTCCTTTCATCCACACCTCTCTCCCGTCTCCCTCGATACTTCCTTCTCTCTCTCACTCATTTCCTCTCCTTTTGTTCTGTCTTTCTCTCTCTGCATCTCCATCTTTCCCAAACCTCATTTCTCTCTCCATCTCCCTCGTCACCACTTTCTTCTCAATCTTTTCTGTATCCCCAAACCAGAAACCCATCTCTATATGTGTGTGTGCTTGCATGTGTGGTGTAAGCACAGGCCCAAGGTCATTGTTAGCCTAGATTAGGCAGGGAGTGCAGGGAGGAATGGCCATTATCATGTGACCGACTTTCTTATTATTTGGTGTCCTCAGGCTGGAGAGTGAATCAGCATCTATGGTTCTGACGCAGACTATGAGTGGGAAATGAAGAGAGAGGAGAGAGACAAGCGAGGATGCGCTAAGGCGGATTTATATAGAATGACTCAACGTTTTGATGAGACAACACAGGCGAGACCAAACTCACGAAGAGAACATTTACTCTAGTTCGGCTGCGATTTGTCTGTAGGCGGTCATTACAACAGCACGACTGTGACTGCGATATTGCTTTTATGCAACAGTTCAATAAACCGTGATTAATATCAAGTCATTTTAAAGTTTATACTAATTTGGTTGGTAAGTTTCTGCTTAAAACTGTTTGAAAAGAAACTTGTATGATTTAAGACAGAAGACAGATTGAAAAGTGACAGTCCATCTCACATTATTTCAACCTGGGAAATGTCCATTCCTAAAAGAGCATTCTGAAAAACACCATTAAATTTTGCAGGTTCTGTCAGAGCTGTGGCATTGTTTATAGTTTTCAGTGTTTCATGCTGAGCACCACAGTTTGACAAGCAAGTTAAACACAATTCAGCTTTTAAAAAGCAAATCTTGTGACATCTGTTTTGTTAGATTTCATTGCGCTCCCATCTAGCTTTTATCGATGCAAAAATGCATCCTGTGTGAATAGATAAAATTCTGTTCAGGCAGGGATCAAAACATTTTCATGTATAACCATGTGACACTGAAGACATTTTAAAAAACAGAGAAAACCGTTTTCAAATTGCAATAATATTTCACAATATGACTATTTTTACTGTATTTTAGATTAAAGGAGAAGTCCACTTCCAAAACAAAGATTCACATATAATGTACTCACCCCCTTGTCATCCAAGATGTTCATGTCTTTCTTTCTTCAGTAGTAAAGAAATTATGTTTTTTGAGGAAAATTTTTTTCAGGGTTTTTCTCCATATAATGGACTGATATGGTGCCCCGATTTTAAACTTCCAAAATGCAGTTTAAATGTGGCTTCAAACAATTTCAAATGCGGCTGTAAATGAGCCCAGCCGAGGAAAAAGGGTCTTGTCTAGCGAAACGGTCGGTTATTTTCATTTAAAAAAAACACAATTTAAATACTTTTTAATCTCAAACGCTCGTCTTGTCTCGCTCTCCCTGAACTGTGTTCTGTCTCCAGACAGTTAGGGTATGTCGAAAAACTCCAATCGTATTCTCCCTCAACTTTAAATATAATTTCAAAATCATCCTACATCGCTGCAGAAGTACTGACACAGTCTTTCCAAAGTGAACATGCAAAGAAGATCAACACCCTTAACCAAAATGGTAAAACAGCGATATAGGGCGATTTTGAATTTGAAGGAGAACATGAGATGGGATTTTTACATACCCTAAGTGTCATGAACAGGAACAAAAACAGTCCAGGCGGAGTAAGACAAGATGAGTGTTTGACATTAAAAAGTATATCATTTGTATTATTTCTATGAAAATTAACCAATCATTTCGCTAGATAAGACCCTTCTATCTCAGCTGGGATGATTACAACCACATTTGGGATCGTTTGAAGCCGCATTTAAACTGCATTTTGAAAGCTCAAAATCGGGGCACCATATCAGTCCATCATATGGAGAAAAATGCTGAAATGTTTTCCTCAAAAAACATAATTTCTTTACGACTGAAGAAAGAAAGACATGAACATCTTGGATGACAAGAGGGTGAGTACATTATATGTGAATCTCTTTGGAAGTGGACTTTTTCTTTAAAGGAGACCTATTATGTCCCATTTTACAATATTTAATATAAGTGCCAGATGTCCCCAGAATGTGTCTGAAGTTTTAGCTTAAAATACCCCATAGATCATTTATTATATAATTTTAAAAATGCCTATTTGGAGTGGAAGCAGAAACACGCTGTTTGTGTGCATGGCTCTTTAAATGCAAATGAGCTGCTGCTCCCCGCCCCCTTTTCCAGAATAGAGCTGTGCCTTTACAGCTAGTACCTCAGACGTTCTGCTAAAAAAATATCTGTTTGGTTTTAATTATGTCTATTGTGCTAAAATTATGCATTTTAAAGCCATATTAGTTTAAACTTCTGATACAAGGTTTTCTGAGTGCACATATCCGAATGTGAGTACAAAACTAAGACTCTTTCATGTCTTATTGCGCTTAAACTGTTAAAAACACTAATGAGTTATGTCTGTGAAGGTAAACAGCTGGGAAAGAAATTGCATATTTATTAGATCTGTGTGGCAGCAGTGTACTATAAAGTAAATAAAGCAATAAATTCACTGCTCGCTTGTCTCCTCTGAGGCTGGGACTCTAAATAGTGTTCTGTGCTCATCTGTGCAGCCAACGACAGAACAGTTAGCAAGCTCTGCTTGAACTTTTGCCATGGCATTTGAACTCGTACACTGTTGTCGCTTCGGAAAACTAAATGGCGGCGTTGTGGGTGGAAACACAGATTTAAGATGGTAATATTATAATAAGATCCCCTTCATCACGGGGGAGCGAAATCTGAGCAGCTCATTTTTTCACAAGCTTGCAGAGAAAGACTTACCAAAAGTTACTGGGTTGTCCTTTTTCACATTTTCTAGGTTGGTAGATGGTAGATAATCGGAGACTCGATTATAGCACTTAATCATAGAAAAAGTCAGATTTTCATTATATATGTTTACTTTAAATAAATTAGTGAGCATTAGAGAAAAAAAATCTCACCCCAAACTTTCAAACAGCAGAATACATGACAGGGAGAATGAGTGTGAGAAAGAAGATATGCATGACACTGGTTAGTGCCAGAACTTGAGCTTTAAATATCTCATCTGCATTAATTATGCATTTTACCTCACAAAGACTACAAAGGGAAAATATCACCTGCCGGCACTACACATAGGCTTATCAAGAGCACAGACTACACACTCACACACACACAAAGGTAAACAACGAAACACTCATGTAGCCTTGTATTAGTGAGATGCACGTGTGTGTCTACATTAAGTGCAGCGGTAAGGGTCATACCTCTTACACAATAGCAACTATTCAATTAAAGACACGCATAATGCGAACAGCAGGTCCTGCTTTATTAGCATGTAAATGTTACTGTGTCGAAGCCCCTGAACTCATTGAACTATGGGGTTTCACCTGTTTATCTCAGAAACTGGTGCCCAATCTGCCATCCTAATGAATCCCTAACCCCTACCAATATGGTATCATCCTTTGACATCTCAGCAAGAGGCTGCTGGGAGGAGGTGACGAGTGTTGCATATTCTCTGTGGAGTAACACCTTGTCTTTTTCAAGGCAAGTCACCTGGTGGCCGTCACAGAAAAATCCCCAGCAACCATTTCCAATTCAAGTACATCTTTTAGATACTTAAAGTTATATTTAGATATTATGTTAAATCATTACCCAATTTAGACAAAAAGAACTGCACTCTTGGCTTAACATTCATAGATCATGACAAGAAAACTCATTTTGCCAGTTTAACAAGCAGGGATGCACCAATATTTTAGCTTCGATATTTAGCTTCAGGTCTTAAGAGAAAACAAGCAGAATGTCAAGGTCAAAAACATTATCAGAAACTGCAATTTTATCAGAGTGGTTAACAGAAAATTTCACATGGAAGAAAAAAGAGAGCACACAAAAATATTCAAGTTTAATCATAATTAATTCTGGCTGATGTCTTAAAGTGCCACTATTATGCCATTTCCAATACTACCTTTTATGCCGTGTGTAATGTAGCTGTATATAAATGTAAACGATCTGCAAAGTTGTAAAGCTGAAAGTGCACGATAAATAAAGGTATTTTCTCCCCAAAAAAAAGGATAGACTCTGTACAGCATGAACAAGTCGTTAGTAAGTTACTCAAATCTCACATCAGTGACGGCTACATGTCACTGTGTAACATATTTGCATAATTCCTATGCTCTACGTTGGATGGCTGTGATACAACTTGACTCCATCTACAAATGTGCCACTT
Organism: Labeo catla; assembly: GCA_012976165.1. Classification (NCBI taxonomy): domain Eukaryota; kingdom Metazoa; phylum Chordata; class Actinopteri; order Cypriniformes; family Cyprinidae; genus Labeo; species Labeo catla. Next base: position 787,759 of record VONZ01000020.1, on the reverse strand, counting down.
TACTGACGACTGCTTAACTAATGTCGTGGAGTTCAGCGCAGGATTCACAAAACGCTTGCTCTTGAAACATGGCTCAGTACCCAGTTTATTTGGACCAGCTGGCTCCATTGAATCACAACCCATAAGTATGCTAAATAATAGATGTTTATATTTTCTATCGAGCGTTCAAAATATGGAATTATGGCAATGGGCATATAATTTCTGACACACGCAGTATGTGGTAGACCAATCACAACAGACTAGACCATCTGACCAATCAGAGCAAAGTAGGATCATAAAAAAGAGGGGACTGAATCTTAGAACTGCTTCAAACGAATCGTTTGAGAATCGCTGGAAAATTAGGTGATATTAAATGCATATTTTGAGAAAATCTATTGTCAGAGATTCCCAAAACAATATTAGGAACCTTAAAAATGGCATAAAGGGCCACTTTATTGATATGTTGGCCATAAAGAATTATCGGTCCAGTTCTTGCTATTGACAACTATGAACTATGGCTTTTGCCTCAAACTACGAATTTGCCACTTATTAATAGTTAGTAAGGTAGTTGTTAAGTTCAGGTATTGGGTAGGATTAGGGATGCAGAATATGGTCATGCAGAATAGTGCTAATTTATAAGTGCTAATAAAACAGCCAATATGTTAATAATAGGGATGCTAAAAAGAAACTAGTTAATAGTGAGAATTGTTCCCTATACTAAAGTGTTACCGAATTATTAATTACAGTTAAAGAGACGCATGTTACTGCACATGAATATCACTGAAGTCTACAGTAATTATATTTATATTACAGCAGCTAAACCAGTGTAATTCAGTGTACTTTCTTTTTTTTCTTTTTTTTTTACATATTTCAAACAGATACACTACCTTTTAAATGTTTGGGATCAGTAAGACTTTGTTTTTGTTTTTTTTTAAAGTAGCACAACTGTTTTTAGCATTCATGAAAATAAAAAAATTATTAGGCACCAAATTAGCATATGTGACCCTGGGTCACAAAAACAGCCATAAGAGTCCATTTTTTGAAATTGAGATTTATACAACATCTGAAAGCTGAATAAATAAGCTTTCCACTGTTGTATGGTGTGTTAGGATATGAGGGTGCAAAAAAAAAAGGAATATTGAGAAAATCACCTTTAAAGTTGTCCAAATGCAGTTCTTAATGCATATTGCTAATCAAAAATTAAGTTTTAATATATTTACAGTAGGAAATTTACAAAAAATCTTCATGGAACATGATCTTTTTGACCCATACAATGTATTTTTGGCAATTGCTACAAACATACTTAAAACTGGTTTTGTGGTCCAGGGTCATATATTTGAATGACTTCAAAACGCTCATGTGACATTGTAGTGGCTGCTAAAAATTAATTACATGAAAATCACAGAAATTAACTGCATTTAAAATGTATTAAAACAGAAACTCAACCTTACTGTAGGAACACTTCTTTCCAAAAGAAAAAACAAAATAGTGTTATTAACCCAAAACTTCCGAACGGTAATGTAAATATTTTATGCATATTTCTGTTTGCATTTGCTAAGGTTGATTTATACAAAGTGTGTCCTATTTTCAAACAGACTGCACACACATACTTGTCTTCCCTAAGAATTTTAATTTCGGTACATCATTACACACAAGTTTAAATGATTAAAAACTTTAATTAAAAAGTTTTCAATGTTTTGGGAAACCGAGCTAGATGGTACATTTTAATATTCTGAATTTATCATCATTCATAATTTATTATTTTTCCAAAAGAGAAACCCTGAATATCCTGTTACCCTTCTTTGCAGGCTTGAAAACAGTTACAATGAACTACTATGAACATATTCACTATTACCTGTTTGAGGCTTATTATGAAGCAGGTGCTTTAAAAACTGGCTGGAAAGGACCTCAGTCTCCCCAGAAGGAGACCGCACATCTGGATGTGCCGTATTCTACATGGAAATAAAGTAAATCTGTGTGTATGTTCGAGTAATATGGAAATTCCTCCTCTCCTACTGCTCAAAGTCCCCTGACAGCAGACTGTCACAAGAACAGCAGGGGGATGCAAAGATCTAAGCAAGAAATGTGTGCGCACATACACTTGAAAGGACAAACATACAGTGTGATTAATATGTGGAGCTTTCCACAAACACACACGTACATACTCCGACTCACAAACGTGGTTCTCAGGTGAACAGATGGCTTTTTAATTCATACAATACCACAGAATCCTAACAAACACAGACAACCATACATGCATGTGTACTAAACAAAAAACACCAGCATTTTCAGTGCAGCAAACACTGCTTGTTGTTTCTTTGATAATTTATTCATTGCTCAAATGGGAAAAAAGACAGAAACGTACGCTTCATTTCCAAAGGGAAAAGAACGGAGGATGAGCGAGTGAGAAAGCAAGACAGGTGTTTGAAAAAAGTGAGACTCTCTTTTCAACTCTTGATGAGCAACACAGCCAAAAAACACACAGAGGAACATGCTGCGGCACCACATGTGGATTCACACGCGCCGTATGATGTTGTGTGGGCGCTAACCCCAGAGAGAAAGCAGATGCTAGCCTAGCCTAATACGCCAACGAGAGCAAAAGGAGACGATGTTGAGCATAGCAGGATGGTTATTATATCCATGAAACATTTACAAATTCTAGACATGCCGGGGAAAAAAAAAGAGGGAGGTGTGTAAATGCAGAGATAATTTGTGCAGTTACCTTGCCTACTGGCCTTGAAAAGCACATGGGATAAAATGCGCTCGAGTGAGAGAGAGAGAGAGAGAGCGCTAGAAGGGGGCTCGGTCAGGGTTTCTGATTGCATTCAGGGAGAGTCGCAGCAAATGAAAACAATTGTGGCGCGGCTGCCTTCATTAGCGCAGGGAGAGAGCTTTTCATACTAATTCCACTTAAACCCTAATGAGCATCTCACTGAGTTTTTAATGAGAGACGAGCGGGCAGGAAGAGTTACACTGGTCGTCGCTGCCCTCTGGAAACGGTCTACTGGGGTCACTGGGAAAACATTTCCAATCTAGTAAAACTCCAAGCTGCTTTGGAGTATTAAAAAGACAAGTACCAAAAAGGACAAGATAACTAGCTGTTTTGTCCAGACCCTCAAGGATGCCAAATTATTTGGGAAACTGCTGCTGGAAGAGGAGTAAATAAAATCAGGGTTATTTTAGAAATGCTTATTCTATGCAAAAATATTAGAAGAGATAAGGAACAGGGATTTTTTAGTTGTTAAAAATGTGATGTAACCAGTGTTAGCCATTCTGGAGCTTTCACCAGATTAGACACAGCCTATCTTTCCAAAACCTTGCCCTACAAAGATAGTGTTATACAACTGAGAGCACTCTAATAGAGATGGAGAGCAGCAGCATGTCATCGCCATGACAAGCAATGGTAGAAAAACACTGTTCTCCCATGGCAAACTAATAACTGCTTATAAAGCTCAATATGGTGCTTGGCTTGAACGATCCACTTCAGCTAACATGATCTCAACTTCCTGCTCTCCATATATGAAATATCCAAAATAGAGATGCATGATATTGGATTTTTGCCGATATCTGATGAGCTGATATTTTTCAAATCATTTTGGCCGATAGATGATGCAGACGCCAATATATTTCCTTTAGTTTGGAAACAACACCAAGTTTCTTCTGTGCAGAGATCATATATTATATTTACACTATCAGTCAAAAGTTTTTGAACAGTAAGATTTTAAATGAATTCTCTTCTGCTCAGCAAGCCTGCATTTACTTGATTCAAAATACAGCAAAAACAAAAATGTGAAACATTTATTTAAAATAACTGCTTTCTATTTGAATATATTTAAGAATGTGATTTATTCCTGTGATTTCAAAGATGAATTTTTAGCATTATTACTCCAGTCACATGATCCTTCAGAAATCATTCTAATATTCTGATTTGCTGCTCAAAAAAACATTATTTTTACTATATTGAAAATAGCCAAGCAGAATTTTTTCAGGTTTGTTAGAAAGTTTAGAATAACGTCATTTATCTGAAATAGAAATCTTTTGTAATACTGTAAGTGTCTTTATCATCACAATTTCTTGAACAGCAAATCAGCATATTAAAATGATTTCTGAAGGATCAAGTCACACTGACTAGAGTAATGATGATGAAAATGTAGATCTGATCACAAGAATAAATTACATTTGAACATGTTTTCAAATAGAAAACAGTTATTTTAAATAGTAAACAATTTTTACATTTTTTTTTTTTTTTTTTTACTGTTTTTGCTGTACTCTGGATTAAATAAATGCAGGTTTGGTGAGCAGAAAAGACTTCCTTAAAAAAAACATTAAAAACCTTTTTCAAAACCTTTTGACTATAGTTTAATTTTGGTTCGTTTTGAGCAAAACCTTGTTATAATTAAATAATAATAATGTTCTTTTTATAATGAGAGACACTGAAAGCTTTGAAAATCACTGTTGATGCAGTTGTAACCTTGACATTTTATTCGTAAATTTAACATTTGCAGAGAAAGCAAAAGCAGACAACTCTACCAATGCATTTAGAGCTCCCTGTAAGTTTTCATAATCCATTTGAAACAATATATTACACATGAATGAATAAATCTGTATATTTAAAATATTTAATTTACAAGTGTGGTGTTTGTGATTTGTGAAAGGCACCCTAAAATAAAATGTAACTAACAAATATATTAAAATATGTAGTACTAATTATCTATAAAGTACAGCACCTTTAATAGTATCATGTGTAATTTGTAAATTCCCATATTCCTAACAATTCCTTACACTCCCCTGTACTTACTTTTATATTTTGTCTTTCCTTCCTGGGTTTTGTCTGTTTGTGATAGTGAATGTAATTTTAGTAAAAGCTGAGTTGCGCTCAGGTGAGCTGTCTAACAGGATTGAGTGTTTTCGTCTCTGTCCTTCATTCCTTCCAACACCAACTGTCAGCACATTTCATACTTTAAGATTAGCCAGCTTTCCATTTCTTTTACTGCTGTAGAAAACATTTAAAATGCATGTTCACTGTGTGCACATACAGCTCTTAGAGCTTACATATTAAACACAAAGTCACACCACAATCCAGTTCATTTTGATTGGTACCTTTCCTACAGCAATGACAGACAGCAGATATGATCCTATGAACGCACGACCCCTCTGTCTCTCAGCCAGACAGACTCACATCCATTCATTCATGAGCAGCATGCTATAATAATAATAATAACAAGCCTCCATCAAACATTGATCCTACATTAGCTCTATTCCAGAGAGTGTTATAGACCATCTGCTGTAGACGGCAGTCCATACAACGGACCATTATGTCTAAAAAGTAGAATAGTACACAGCTGATTACTACTTCAAAAGCTAGTTTGGTTGAATACATAATGACTAGATTTTCTTTTATATTTTCTGAGGAAAATGAATATGAGAGGTGTTGAGTCTCAGTATTTTGGTCCTTAGATTTGGCTCTGGTACATTGAATTTTACCCCCATCATGTGAAGTCTGACGGCTTAGAACACAATATTACATACCTCACCTCAACAAGCCCCATGATGTAAGGTATCACTCACAACTTTAGCACAAACAGTGCAGAGCGAGTTGAGCTACAGTTTAATACTTTGAGTTAGGAGTTTGTTCAAATCCCAAAGTGTGAACAACAGTAATGCTTGTCTTAGCAGACAACACTAATAATACAAAGACTTCCAGTCAGGCCTGTGGAGATCAAGTTGGTGAAGTATAAGTGTTATTGAGGAAAAACAAAAAGAAAGATTTTATTTGCTGTGGAACTGAAAACAGCAAGCACTAAGAAGATTAGGGTTGCACAGCACAGGATATATAAAAATACTGCGGTACCACATCAGTAAGGGGATCTCTAATACTAGATATGATATAATATTGTCAATTTTGGTATGTGACCAAGAATACAATGTGCTACTATTACACAGTTTAACAATTCAGACAATCTAAAAAGAAGAAAAGCACTGCAGCATAAGAATCATTTAATATTTTTAAAGGATTCAGTGAATGACATTTGACATTATAACTTCTTAAACTGTAATTTGCACTACTGTTCAGAACCTGTTTATAATATTTTTGAAAGAAGACTCGTATGCTCACCATGACTGCACCTAATCAAAAATACAGGAAAAAAAAATATTTTTGTTAAATATTACAATTTAAAGCCATCATTCCTCGCTTTAGTGTCATATGATCCTTCAGAAATCATTCTCATATACTAGTGTTAATTTCGTCAATGAAACTTATGATGAAAAAAAAAAAATCCATGACTAAGACAAGACAACAATAGGGTCAATAAACAAAAACTATGACTATATCAACATAGACAAGACTTAAATATATTCAAAACAAAATCTGTGGTTGCCAGATAAAGTTTAAATCCCTGAATCAGAGCTTCGCTGTATCCACAAGTTTCCTACACCCCATGAGGCCTTGCGTCAAAAGTGGGAGCGTCTTCCAGTTCAAATTAAACAAGCAGGACGTGACACTCATTCATTCAACAGTTGACAAGAGTGACGGCAAATGAAGCCTTGTGAAACACCGAGACATTCCTCTGACTGTTTCCGTCAAAGCTTCTCAAAACTTTGAGAGTGTCGAAAACAGCGTGATCTGGTGGTTAGTAAAAAATAAAGCAGTCACAAGCCAGTGAAGCTCAGTCAGGAGAAGCATTCACCACAATTTCCACAGATCGACTCTTGTTATATGCACAAATAAAAGCCTAACTGTGTTTGTTTGTTGAATTTCTGACTCTGATAAATTAATTTACCCATTGAATAGTGCCATTAAATGCCAGTACGAATATCAATATGACGTAATAAAAGAATAATGTACACATATATTAATTGCGTATATTTAATTTTCCTGAAATAATTTGTATTCTTCATATTACTTGTATTAATGGGTATTTAAAAATTTAATTATTAAATAAGTACCAATGAAATGTACGCCAAAGTGATATGGGGGTTAAACATTGCAACACGCAAAGTGAATCGCGCACATGACTGGACAGAAAGTGAGGCTTCCACGAAAGTGATTTCTACGTTAACAAGCCTCGAATCCAGGCTTCATCTGGCATGCCCTTTAACACAAGCTCTGATGTCTCAGATCAAATGTCATTTCATTAGTTGACCGTCATTCAAAATTTAGCAATCCAAACGATGTGGGAACACAAATTCAAACAGAATATGTTGTTCCTAAGAACTGTAAACACATCTCTCATAAAGGTGTGCCACTTTACAATGTAAACAATGGTCCAAAAAATACTTAGCCTCTTCGCTAATTAGCACAAAAAAATACCATTGTTATACTACGACCGCCACCTCACCGGAAGTTGTACTCACGTTTTTTTACAGTAGTGCCCCCCGGAAACTTGTGGAAAGTATACATTTTCTGTCTGGAGTTTTGCTTATTTTAAGCAATCTGGCAACCATGCGCAAGCGCTCACTCCTCATTGCGTAAGCACCGCTGCTGTTAAGTGACTATTTTAGTGACTATATTGTTTGCGATTGTGGTTGCTAAATAAATGCACTTACTCAAACATTGTTGTCTTAATAGAAAAACACTGGCTATTGCAAAAAGTACATTTCTCAAATTACAACAATTACTATTATAATTTTGAGAAAAAATAATTTTTATCAGTTTAACCATTATACAGCATATGAAAATGTGACTAAGATTTCATTGACTAAAATGCTCATACATTTCGTTGACTAAACAAAAACAGGACAAGGTTGACTAAATATTATAACGGTTAATTAATAATAATCTCATTGACTAAAATTAAACTAAAACACAGGTTTTCTTCGACTAAAACTAGACTAAAATACATTAGATTTTCTTTTAATAAAACTAGAATAAAATGTTGAGACTTTTTGTCGACTAAAAGTTGACTAAGCTAAATAGGATAAGGTTGACTAAAAATGATAGAAACTAACAAGGACATTTAACACGGGACTAAGACTAAGGCTAAAATTAAAAATAGCTGACAAAATTAACACTAATATACTGAGATGAATAGGAAATTATTAAATGGGACATTGGATGCCCATTTTCCAAGTTGGCATGATTCTTTTAGCTCTTCGTGAAATGTCTGCAACAAAATTCCTCATTGGTCATGTAAAACAACAGTTTTTAATTTGTCAAAAACAGCTCTGTTCACAGTGACCCGTTTCAGTGCGTGTCTCTTTAAATGATAATGAGCTTCTGCTCACTCCGCCCCTCTGTTCTGTTTTTTGTGTATTTGGTGGTGCGTTACCATCAAAAATGGTGACTCGTATGTTCACTTCTACATCCAAAAACAAAACACCTGCATTGCTTACAAGACGTTGTCGTGGAGAAAATGTACAACTGGATGAGGGCGAAAATATGCTAATACGAGACAGTCAGTAGTGGTTGTGGGCGGGGCTTGAAAATCAAATCAGAAAATCAAAACAGCTTTTTTTTTTTAGGTTTTTGGGGATTAAAAAAAAAAAGGTGTGAATGGATTTTTATCATTGCAGGGTGGTTGTGTCCGCATACATTTATACCAAACACCATGTAAAAGTGAACTTTACATCCAATGTCCCATTTAACAATAAATTATTCATTCCATTGAAATTATTTATTCATTCAGACGAGGCTGTTTATCGGTTGCCATTGATACTGAGGTACCAAAGGCTGCTATTGTACCAAGGCCAAAGTATTGGTATTAATCCAATCCTACAGCAGACAGATGGAGCTTCCACTACAGCCAACTGAATTTACTTCGTTCTACATCATCTCAGCCTGGCAAATACACAAACCTCTCTGAATGTTTTTATGCTGCTAAACAAACCATCAGACATAGCAAAAGATGCTCACCTTTCTACACACAAGCAGAATGTCTGAAGGCCGTCGCATGTGGCAGAATCACTATAAATCCCACCGATGTGTCACACATGCCATTTTAATCAGCCTACACATTGACCTGGGGTCAGCGCTGGTCTCTCTCTCTGGTTTTTCCTTTTTTACACTCCCTAAAACACACACACGCGAGGCTCTGGCGATCTAAACATGCGTCTCACAGACTATGGATCAGCAGAGGTCATGCTGAAGCATGACAGAAAGCTACACAGTCTCAATCACACACACGCGCACACACACAGTCGTGGAGGTTCAGGAGAGGCTATGAATATCATTGTAAGGTCCTCGCTTGACTGATTTTAACATAAGCCAGCAAGCGCCTTTGATGGCAAAGGAAATATTATGGAGATTAAACATGAATTATGCATCTCCACACCCACCCCGTTCCCTGCAGGAGCGCTTTAGGAGACAAGCATGGCATCTCATTCAGCCATTCAGGGATGACCAAATTAAGCATTGATAAATAGCTAGCTGTGGAATGATGTTTGCACTCAACAGGAAATGAGAAAAATCAGGGCAGGCAGACCTGGCTTACTCTTAGTGCAGTGCGTCTTTTCTGTGCCACTATCGGTATCAAATTTAGAGAATTTCAACTGTTTTTAAACAGGTTTCCCACAGACAGGCACATGGTAGAGCTAGAAGTTCATGCTGAAACAGCTGTAAATTTACTAAATTAAAAAATGGCTTTTTTTGTATTTTATTAAGAAATTATTATTATTAAGTGATTGCTAGCAAATTATTTTGGCTTTAGTATGACATTATTTTTTTCATAAAAAGACCTACATTTGTACAAATATTTTTTACTGTTAAAAACTATTGCTGTCAAAATTAAATGGATTAAATCTCATGGTCTCTGACTGGTCTGTACAATAGAATGAATCTATGTGAGAAAAATATTAATTATGTTTACACTTCAAAAGTTCAAAAGTTTGGGATCAGTAAGATTTTCAATGTTTCTTTAAAGACGTTTCTTATGCTCATTAGGGCTGCAATTATTTGAACATTACTGTACATATTTAACATATTGTTAAATATTATTGCAATTTAAAATAACAGTTTTCTATAATTTATTCCTGTGAAGCAAAGCTGATTTTTCAGCATCATTACTCCAGTCTTCAGCATAACATGATCCTTCAGAAACCATTCTAATATGCTGATTAATAAATCAATGTTGAAAACAGTATTTTTTGGAACCTGTGATACATTTTTCAGGATTCTTTAAGGAATAAAACATGTAAAAGAACAGTGTTTATTCAAAATAAAAATATTGCGTTACAATACACACTACTATTCAAAAGTTTAGGTCAGTACATTTTTTCTTTCTTTCTTTTTTTTTTTTTAAAAGAAATTAATACTTTTATTTGGCAAAAAGTGTGTTAAATGGATAAAAAAAATGATAGTAACTGTCTGACTTGTATTAGAAAACATTTCTATTTTGAATAAATGCTGTTCTTTTTAACTTTTTTATTCAAAGAATCAAACCAGCACAACAGTTTTAAAACTGACAATAAATCAGCATATTGAAGGATCATGTGACACTGAAGACTGGAGTAATGGCTGATGAAAATTCAGTGCTGTCACAGAAATAAATTACATTTTCAAGTATATTAAAATAGGCAAGCAATAATAAAAATTGCAAAATTATTTCACAATTTGATTTTATTTTTGATCACAGCCTTGATGAGCATAAGAGACATGAAAAAAACATTAAAAATCTTATTGATCCCATACTTATGAACAGCAGTGTACATACAATACAACAATTTTATATATTACTTAAGTGTTAATAACTTATAACTTGTTAGTAACTTATTTTGGCTTTATAACAATGACAAATAAAACAAACAAAAAAAATAACACAGATATCTTATGATGCTGGGGAGTTTTGGGAAAAAGCCTCAGGCCTAAAGTATCGATTTAGTATTGATGCAGCATGAGCCTCTGGTACCTTGGTTTCAAAACAAAAATGTTCATATTGGTTTGTTACAGCAGACAGATGGACCATCTACTACAGCCAGCCGAACGCAGTTTGTTCTACATCAGTGCACTGGTACACGTATGGCCACAGGCACCAGCCCCAAAGGCATAAAGGTGCTGAACTGCCCTGTCACGGTCTGTCCCTCCATTCCTTCATTTTTCACTCTTTCCCCCTTTATCTCATCCCGGTCTCTCCGGGAACGGTGCGAGACTGTTGTAGAACAGAAGGTGCCCGTGCAGTGCTAACCCAGTCTCCCTTAACGCTTAGCCGTCTTCCAGGAGTTACAAAGACTGTGAATATTCTTGACTCACTAGAGCGGAAAACGGAGAGATTGCAGTTGGACTTCCAAAGGCCACTGCATTTTTCAATCTTCTCCACTGTGACCTATACTTCAAACTACAGACTGTATAACCACACATTGTTGAGATAGAAATGGCAAGAGCACAGGACAGTGGACTATTGAGTTTTGAGGCAAAAACGAGTTGTGGCTTGTTCTGAAAGCAGTGAAGATGCTAAAGGTAAATAACAAAATGCAGCTATTGCAAGGAAAAGAAATTGCTTGCCATATCCATAGTTGTGCATCCAACCAAACTCTTTAGTATCTTGGTACAAATTATCTGTCATCGTAATATGGCTAATAATAATACAATACACTGCCCAATTTTTGTTCTGCGTGCCAGACTGGTGGGGGGAAAACACTTATGCTTATTGCATTTATAAATGATGAAACTTTTATGAAACTCTTATTTCTGTTTCTACAACTGATTGGATATGCCACATTCAAAAAGATTGAAAATAGATGATAAACACACCTAGGAGCACATTCGGTTTTACTGTGCAGAGTTGCAATAAGTTTCTTGGCAAACAATAAAACAGCCTGAAGTTAAGTAATAAACTGTTACTTGGAAGAACTGTTTATTCTGATTATTAATAATAGTATATTAAAAAGGCTCTTGAATATGTAATACCGCTGTTGCTGCCATTTTATAAAATCAACAGTGCTGCCCACCTTTTTAGTGGCTTTAGTTCCTTATTTTTCACAAAGGATATTTATTTAATAATTCGATTTTCTTCGTTAAAGAGATAAAAAAAAAAACAAGGTACAAAACTTAGTAGTAAGGTAGTAAGGACATGGTTAAAATAGTTCATCTGAAATCAGTGGTTCAACTGTAATGTCATGAAGCTATAAAAATACTTTTTGTGCACAAAGAAAACAAAAATAACACTTTATTCAACAATTTCTTCTCTTTCGTGTCAGTCTTCGCAGCACGTTCAGGAGAGTACGACGCGTGTGTAACACAATGGTCACTGACGTAAATATGCGTCTAAGACGCAACATCAAGATTTTGGTTTTCTTTGCGCACAAAAAGTATTCTCTTAGCTTCGTAACAATACTGTTAGGGCCCTATGAAATCCATTTTATTTTTTCCAAAAAAGTTTTTTTCCATTTTAATTTTCCATTTTTAATGGTTAAATTCAATTGTATTAATCAAAAAGTACGTAATTAGTTAAAAGCATGTCTAATTATTTAAATGCATAAAAACAAGCTTCATTTATTCTTACAACAGCCTTATGAAATGTTTTTTTCTTCTGCTTATCAAATGAAGGCATACAACATTAATTAAAGTTATATGTTCATTAATGGAACTTAAACCAATTTTATTTTTTGTCAAAAAATGTACTATTTGGGATTTACTATTACAATTAAAACGTTGAAAAAAATACTGTATGATTATTCCTTAAAAAAAAAAAAGGTTTTAATAATTTTAGTAGTAATACGTACTTTCTGCTGAAAAATACTAATGTTTTTCTGCCACAATGTCTATTAGATAAACCAAATGTTTATTTTGATGGGTTGCCATGAATACCTTTAAATTTGTGTGTATATGAAAAGATGCTAGTTTTACTCAAATGAAATGGTAAAATACTTGGAAGTATTCTCAGAGCAGTTCTGAGATGTTGACCATGTTTATGTCCTCATTTAGTGAGACGACAGACGCTGAAATCACCACAAGCGCCACATGCGCTTCAATGCTAGTAGCAAACAAAACCGTGCGTCTGTGCCATTCATTTACACAGAGACACGCAGAACATGCAAGATTAAAATGTAAATAGTCTTTTTGCAGCTTAATATTTACAAATACTAGTCCATATCGCAATTTGACTAAAGTGTAATGACCTTCTTTTGATAAATCCATACAAACTTTGACAAATTCTGTGACATTCCACGTTAAACTGTAAATTCGGTTTTTATCATTGGATTCCGCAATTCCGTCCACGTTTTCCGCATCACAGAAATCATAGGGCCCTACATTATGGTTGAACCAGTGATGTCACATGGACTATTTTAACGATGTCCTTACTACCGTTCTGGGCCTTGAATGTGGTAGTTGCATTGCTGTCTATGCAGGGTCAGACAGCTCTCAGATTTAATAAAAGATATCTTTATTTGCGCTCCGAAGATGAATAAAGGTCTTACGGGTTTGGAACGACATAAGGGTGAGCAATTAATGCCCGAATTTTCATTTTTGGGTGAATCATTTGGTCACTTCAATTTGAGCATCCTACCATAAGCGTTGCATTTTCAAGGTGACATTAAAAATGGCCTAAAACTGAAAACCTAGAATCTAGAGATCCCATGAATTCCCTTCCACATTGTTGCACTACGTCTTGCCCCTAAAACAAGTTGAACCTAAAATCAGCATAATTAAGGCAACCAACAAATCAACTAGCTGTGCATTTTCCTTTTTTAAATTGCTATTGGGTTGCCAGTGTGTCCAATGTAAAATCCTGAAGTAAAGCTTCAAGTTGAGAACCACTTGTGCAGGATAACAAAAAGAAGAATAAGAAGCCATGCAGAGAGTAAGAGAATGACAGAAAGCGTGAGACACCACTGAAGAAAAAGCGCAGCATTCTGCTCTCTCCGTGACTCTTTCTCCACTCTCACTCAGGGCCACCCATCCTCGTCCTGTCTCCTGTCAATCAAAAACCTCCATTGTGTTCTCTGACAGCTAGATGACAATAATACACATTCCCAAATGCCCCACACACTCTCTTTTCTCTCATACACAACACACAGCAATTTCTAATGCCTTTTTTTCTCTGCGATTGTTTTCTGCGTTGCGATCCCAGATGACCCCAAACTGTGCTTCAGGGGAGGGGAAGGTGCATGTGACTGCGTGTGGTTATGAAGTGTAGCCCGAAGGAAAGCAAGGTGCCTGAAGTGAGCGGATCGTTACACAAGTACAAATGTAAGATGCCTGTTCAGGGTTTTTTTTTTCTTGTGCTGCAGAGTTGTGAATGTGCAATGTCGACTAGATGCAAAATTTAAATTATTGCTGCTGTGGCTATTTCAGCACATCTAAGTGTTTCCCTGTTTGCTCAACATCTCTGCAGTACAGAGAGATGAAGTCAAGCCTGCAATATCTGTTACCCTACGTGTCCACTGGCGTGGAAGAAACCCGCTCGATAACACTCAAAGCGCTAGAGATCTGATGCTCGGGGGGTTTGTCGGTAAAATGAACAGCACTGTGGCTGTTTCCGTGTAGACTATGATTCAATACACGTTCAATAAAGTCACTGTATTCACTAGAATAAATTACAGTTGGAATAATGCAAACCTCATTACTGTATGGTGTTAATCTAATACACGTTTTGATAGTTATTCTAAAAAAAATTGCGTTATTCAATAAAAAATATCAAATCACCAAATCCACATACAGTTTTGTGAAAGAAAGATTTTTTTTTTTCAAATGTGACGGTAAAAAAAAAAAAATAAATAAATAAATTTCAAATAAATGCTGTTCTTTTGAATTTTACATGTAATAATGTAACCATAAAGTTTTCACAAAAACTTAATAAAATGAAAAAAATCCTAATCTTTGGATAAAAAAAATAAATAAAATAAAATAAAATAAAATAAAATAAAATAAATGCAACTAAAAACATGAAACTAACCTGGTCGACCCTAATCTTTGGATAAAAAAAAAAAAATAATAATAATAAAATAAAATAAAATAAAATAAAATATAATAAATAAATTAAAAACATGAAACTAACCTGGTCAACCCTAATCTTCGTATAAAAAAAAAAAAATAAATTTAAAAATAAATAAATAAATAAAATAAAATAAAATAAAATAAAATAAAATAAAATAATAAAATAAAATAAAAACATGAAACTAACCTGGTCGACCCTAAACTTTGAATAAAATAAAACAAATTCCAACTGTTCTGGTCAACCCTAAGATAAAATAAAATAAAATACATTAAAACAAAATAAAATTAAATAAAATTAAATAAAATTAAATAAAAAATAAAATAAAATGGAACTAACCTGGTGGACCTCATACTTTGAATAAAACAAAACAAATTGCAACTGATCTGGTCAACCCTAAAATTTGATTAAAATAAAATAAAATAAAATAAAATAAAACAAAAAACAAAACAAAACAAAACAAAATAAAATAAAATAAACTATTTTTACAGTTTCGTATTGTTAAAATCTGAATAAATTAATGGTTAACCTCATGATTTTGAAAGCAGAATGAAGCAGTTAAAAAAAAAACAAAACAAAAAAAAAAAAATTTAAAACACCTGCCCTACAGTGTCTATTTAGTATCAACGTAACAAATTAGATTTTTCCAACTCAGCCACATTCTAGCCACAATGAAAATGCACAGAATGAATTTGAAATATGAATAATATAGTACTAATAATAGTAATGCATCAATGTGATTTAAGCACAGAATCTACCAAAAACATGTCTGTATAACCTTATTTGCATAACATTTCTCCACTATCTAACATTCTCACCACCATCAATACACAATCTCCTATGAGGTTTTTAAAACGAACTTAGAGCTTCCTGCAAAAGGACGTATGAATATGCAAGACAAATTAAACTCCAGTGCTCAGGGTGTTTGATTTCACAAGAGAAACAGGACTGTGATCTTCCTTATGGTCACTGAACACTGTCTGGCTTGTGTGATTCTTAAAATCTCAGATATGTTAAAACATCAACTTGAAATCAAGAAAAACACGGATATCCCTCATGGTCCAGCATCAAGCACCCGCTTTCCAAACAGAACGTCTTCAATTGATTCATAAACACAGCTCTCATTAAAAAGGGTAATGGTTCCAGTCTGTTTGGTCAGTAATGAGGTCTATTACCTTCTCAAAAACGACTGGCTTGTTCCCTTTATCTGTGTCCTTTTCCCTCTTCTTCTCCTCCTTTTTCTTCTCTCTCTCCTTCTGTGTCAGAATGAGGAAAAGAAAATTATAAAAAGCCATTTTTAAGAGTTTGCACACAGATATACAAACACATCACACCTACACACAGTAGAAATTGTAGAAGGGGGGAAAAAGTAGAGTCAGCTAGAAGTCTGAGGTGTCTTTAGGGCACAAGACTTACAGTTTTGCCTTGAGGCCTGTACTTTGACAACTTAAATATGGCTAGCACAGCTTAAAACACACACACACACACACACAACATAAAGGTTTCTTCAACTATAGGTACACTGTGGAAGAAATACGTCATTCTGACATTAATATTACCTTTCAACACATCTCAAAATATGTATTGTTTTTAATAAAATTAAGCTTAAGAGTAAAGATCTGGGACAAGGGTAAAGCAA
This sequence comes from Labeo catla, assembly GCA_012976165.1. Taxonomy (NCBI): domain Eukaryota; kingdom Metazoa; phylum Chordata; class Actinopteri; order Cypriniformes; family Cyprinidae; genus Labeo; species Labeo catla. Next base: position 771,271 of record VONZ01000020.1, on the reverse strand, counting down.
TAAACTAAAATCCATAAAGCCAGTCTTAAGCAGCACAGGTATATTTGTAGCAGTAGCCAAAAATACATTGCATGGGTCAAAATTATCGATTTTTCATCGTATGCCAAAAATCATTAGGATATTAAGTAAAGATCATGTTCCATGAAGATATTTTGTACATTTCCTACTGTAAATATATCAAAACTTAATTTTTGATTAGTAATATGCATTGCTAAGAACTTCATTTAGACAAATTTAAAGGCAATTTCCTTTTTTTGCATTTTTTTGCACCCTCACATTCCAGATTTTCAAATTGGTAGCTGTATCTTGACCAAATATTGTCCTATACTAACAAAATGGAAAAAATGGAAAACTACATAATCTGACAGCTGAACAAATCTCAGTTTAAAAAAATTGAGCATTATGACCATTATGGTTTTGTGGTCCAGGGTTCCATCTGCCTGTGGTTGAAAAGACACCCATATACATTTTTACAAAGGCTTTTAACTAAAGCACCATTTAAAACTCCCATCACTATGGCAAAGCCAAACAAATGCATCATAAAGGTTTGGCCTCGATATCGAGCCATCAGCTTTCCTTTTCTCTCAGCGCGAATCAATTGCTACTGCAAAACCGCTGAGCAAGAGGCGGGTTCAGGTGTGGGAGCGAGGGATCAGAGTGGGTTTTCTGCAGTGGTGGTGGTGTGTCTGACTGGCACTATGATTACCAGCAGACGGAACAAATGGAGAACAGGCCTGGAAGAGAGGTGCGGATTGGCCGTTTGGAGCTCTTTATGGGCACATTGATTATTCTATTTCCCCTCTGCATGCTGACAGAGCTATGCTATCGATTCCTTTCCACAGCACAGCACAGAAGCAACAGACTCCACACGTACTCTCAAACACAACCACAGCACTTCTCAACAATGAATGTGAACCAGTCAGTGTGACTTCTATAGGTTCTTCTTGCCACTCTTTCTATGCTTTAAATTAACGTTCTTACAGGTTGTTTAATAATCTGTTGCCAAATCTGTCAATAGTCAGACAGTTCTGTCTGGTGCAATTATATCCGCTTTACACACTTCATTTTACAAATAGATTAAAAAGAATATATTACTTTATTTTTTTTGCTACTGCTACTACTACTAATTGTTATTAGTTAATTGTTGCCCCCACCAGACTTGATCAAGAAATGTGCTGGTTGACCAACCTGACCAGCTAAAATGTGCTTGTCTAGCACTAACCAGCATGAACCAAGCTTCAGCCCCAAGGACATTTGTGCCAGTGCAGGGACTGCATAACACATTATATCATAGAACATTGATTCAGTGATTGATTAACAGGCCACAGGGCTCAATCCCAATTTGCATACTACTTTGTTAGTGATGTAAAAAGTGCATTTGGTGCATATACTGAGATAAACTACCACCTCATAAAATTGCATTTATATAGTGCATACAGTATTAAAGAGGTTAACTTTTTTGTTTTTGTTTTTAAATCGCTAAGAGGTTTTAGTACAATATCAATATTTTTGGCTTGTTTTCTTCCTGCTTAAAGCTAGTGGAAGTACACTTAGATAGCTTCAGAAAGAAAGGCCACAGAACCCTAATTTTAATTGCATTAAAGGGTTCACTTCCAGAACAAAAACCTACAGTTTACTCACCCCCTAGTCATCCAAGATGTTCATGTCTTTCTTTCTTCAGTCGTAAAAAAAATTATGTTTTTTGAGGAAAAATTTCAGGATTTTTCTCCATAGTGGACTTCAATGGTCTAACTTCCAAAATGCAGTTTAAATGCAGCTTCAAAGGGCTTTAAATGATCCCAGCCGAGGAAGAAGGATCAAACACCCTTTACAAAAAAAAGGTAAAACAGCAATGTAAGCGAGGTAAAACTGCAATTTTGGAGTTGGAGGAGAAAATGAGATGCGAGTTTTGACATGCCCTAACTGTATTGAACCGGAATGCACATAGCTCATGCAGAGCTAGACAAGATGAGCATCTGAGGTTAAAAAGTATATAAATTCTCCATTTTTTTTTAAAGAAGATAACTGTTTCGCTAGATAAAACCCTTCTTTCTCGGCTGGGATCATTTAGAGCACTTTGAAGCTGCATTTAAACTGCATTTTGGACTCACGGGCACCATAGAAGTCCACTATTTTTCCTCAAAAAAAACAATTTCTTTACGACTGAAGAAAGAAAGACATGAACATCTTGGATGACAAGGGGGTGAGTACATTATCTGTAAATTTTTGTTCTGGAAGTGAACTTCTCCTTTAAGTCTTAAAGGGATAGTTCACCCAAAAATGAAAATTCTGTCTCACCCTCATATTGTTCCAATCCCGTAAGCCCTTCGTTCATCCTCGGAACACAAATTAAGATAATTTTGATGAAATCTGAGAGCTTTCTGACCCTGCATAGACAACTACCACACTCAAGGCCCAGAAAGGTAGTAAGGACATGAATAAAATAGTAACACAGTGGTTCAACCGTAATGTTATGAAGCTACAAGAATACTTTTTATATGCAAAGAAAACAAAAACAACAAATTTATTCAACATTTCCTTGTCTTCCGTGTAGGGTTGGGTATCGTTTGAATTTTATCAATTCCGGTATCGCTTATCGATACAACTTAACAAATTTCAGGTACAGAAACTGAAATCAAAAGTTTAAAAACACTAGTTTTCTTTTCATAAATAAAATAGATTAATCCTTGTTAAAGTCAGATATTCAGTCAGGATCACAGAATGATTTTTATTTGTTCTTTGATTAACATTAACGTCAGGCAGAATGTTTATTAGGCTGTTGCCTCTTTAACACCGATTGCACGTGGATCTAAAAATACTGTTACATATGCGTTTTCTTTCAAAACTGTTTACACTCAAGACAAAAAAAAAACGTTGTGTTTATGAGGATATAGCCTACTGGCATTTTTTTGTGCCTACTGGTCAGTAAATGCGAAACCAAAATCAGTTCCGACTCGGGACAACCTTTTGTGCAGTGCAAATGCACGGAATGGTTCGAGAACGGACACAGGCCGGAAACCCACACCGGACCGCTATTCTCTGTGTCCATGCTTCAGATGTTCTTTCCCTTTATGCACTTAAATCAATTAAGCAGAATCAAAAACACATGAATACCCGGAATACTCAGTTCTTTGAAATTTGAAACTGGTTCTAAAATTGAACTGCTTCTCAATACCCAACGCTGCTTCCATGTCAGAGTCAGAAAGCTCTCGGATTTCATCAAAAATATCCTAATTTGTGTTCTGAAGATGAACGAAGGCCTTGTGGGTTTGGAACGACATGAGGGTGAGTAATGACAGATTTTTATTTTTTGGTGAACTTTCCCTTTGAAATGTTATTATTTCACACGCATACTTCAAAAATGCAGAAGCAATAGTACACAATTCTGGCATGTTTGGCATATTTTTAACATAATATCATTTGAAATGCAATCATTCTAAACAAGCATACTATTTATGATGGAAAGTATGCAAATTGGGATGCAGACTAGAGAATGCACAGCACAAGCACAGCACCAAGATCAGTGAACCACACGGATGAGCACAGCACAGAGAAGCACAACGCTACAGTACCTCCAGTTTGCTTTTCTCAGCTGCTTGCGAAGAAGGAGACGATACTGAGGGCAAAGCAGCATCAGAGGACTTCTGCAGGGACACAGGAGAGAAAGAGGACGAAAAGGGTAAAAGAGCAATTGAAATAGAATGAGAGAAAGATAAAAGGGATGTGGAGGAAAAAGAGCGGAAGAAGAGAAATCAGAATTAATAGGCTGCAGCGAACGCAATACAGTGAATAATTATTCAGCCTGTGGGAAACTGGGAAAAGCAAAATTTATAAACTGATACATTCACGCTGCAAAAACACAACTTGAGTAATCAGCTTTTCTGCTGGTTTTTCAGTAAAAAATATTTAAACGTTAAAACGAATTCGCTTGTGAAGCAAAATTGCTTAAGATATTAAGACTTGTTTTCAGTTAAGTTTATTTTTGTCAGCCCACTGGCATTATTTTCTCATGTAAACTTCTGTAAGATTTATGCATAAAAACCAAAACATTTCTTTGCTGGAGGGTTAAAAAAACTTATTTCAATATCACTTTTACATCTGTGAATATACCCTGTTTTATGCTTAGATATTTTAACAGGAAAACAAGACCATAACTGGTTCTGAAAATATACAAATCAGGTATGTATCTTGGTTTAGGTGCACTATCAGCAGTCACATCATTCATCAAGGACACATTTGGTGGGTAAAAATGGCCTAGACGTCTCCAGATGTTCCAGAAGACGTAAGAAGTGAGACCATCTGCCGAATATGTAGTGAGAGTTTGTCAATCTGCATGGCTAAGACTGCCTCAAATCAATAGAATTAGCTCACAAGTGTAGACACAGCAAATAAGTGCATCAATCAGATGGTGAGGTTCGAAAAGCTTGTTCATATGTTTGCATATACGTATATAAAAGCTCAGCCAAGGTCAATATTATGGATTTCTATTTTCTGTTTCATTAACAATCGTATTGTCGGGGTGGGGGGGGGATAAAAGGGCATCATTTGTTATATAACAAAACACCTGAAGTGGTTCAATTACTGCTTGCTTATTTTAAAAAGCTATTGTGATTTGAACAGGAAAATGAAACGCATTCAAAATCCCATATTGCCGCTTTTCAGTTATCAAAGCAGGAAGAACAAAAAGGCAGAGCAGCTGATGTTCAACAAGGTGTGTGTGAGAACTGCAAGCTAACAAGTGATGCCTTTTGACTCATAATTAAGTCATGTTTTGAGTTCACTTTAGTGTTTTATCGATTGCAACAGCAGCTTCAGTGTGCAATCCTGAAGACAGAATGCTGAAGACAAAGGCTGAAAATACAATTCCTGTCTAATTATGCACAAACTTCCTATGATTAATATTGTGTGAAACACCAAACCACTATTGTTTGAGGAAAAAAAAACTCCATATATGCTCCCAGCATGAATATTTTTCCATCTTATGAACTTGCACTGTACATACAAATATACACTGCAGACACAGACACTTAGAAACACTTAGAAAAAACTAAATAAGAACTCTTTAAAAAAAAAAGTGTAATTCAAGAGCACCGGTTACATCTACCATGTATTGGATGCCACAGATTAAGTCACAGCCTTGACCCTCACTTTCTTTTTGTTGTCTTCTCCCTATTCGTTTTCCCTTCATTGTGCCCCTTTCATTAGCTGGGGGCAGTTTGTTTAGGCTGATTTTATTGGCTCTGGGGGAGATAAACGGCTCTGCCCCTTCAGAGAGTCCCACAAAGCTTCTTTCTCTTAGGGCAGGAAAGAGAGGAAGGGAGTGCATGGATGTGCCAGGGCCAAGGTTCTTACTCCATTTCTGAATCATCACCTAAGTGACAACACAATCCCTACCAGACAGAGAGAGGGGGGGAAAAAAACAGACAGATAAAGAAGAAGTGGAAGATATGGAGGAAAAAGGGAAAAAACAGCATTGGTGAGAGACAAAAAGGAATATACACGTTGAATACAAGTTAAAGCCATACACTCTTAAAAATAAAGGTTCTTTACTGGCATCAATGGTTTTACAAAGAAACTATACCATCTATGGAACCTTTACATTCAACAAAAGATTCTTAAGATTATCAAAATCTTCTTTACACGAAGAAAAAATGGTTCTTTTGAGAACAGTTTGAAAGCTTCTTTGGGGAACCAATACTAGTTCCTCTATGGCAACACTGTGAAACCCTATGAATCGTTTTATCAGATTCCACAACATCATGCCATATGCCCTAGAACGTCTGCAAAAATGATTTAAACAGCTTTACAGATCAAATAATACATGCAAAACAGAAAAATTCATGCCAAGGTTTTAATAAAACTATAAGCTTCAAAATAACGATAACATTTTTCATATCAGTTGATATCGATAATTCTCTTGATAAATTTAAAATATTTATTTCTTTTAAGTTCAAAGGCAGACATGACAAACATTTTTTTAATTATTTACACTTTCCATTCATTTTTCCTAAATAAAATAAACATCTTAACAGAAAAGGTAAAAGTTGTAATAAGTGATATTGTTTCAAATCATGAAACAGGTTTGTGTTGCTTGACTTTGACACATATGTGACCATGGACCACAAAATCAGTCATAAGGGTCGATTTTTTTTTAAAATTGAGATTTACACATCATCTGAAAGCTAAATAGATACGCTTTCCATTGATGTTTGGTTTGTTAGAAGAGGACAATATTTGGTTGAAATACAACTATTTGAAAATCTGGAATCTGAGGGTGAAAAAAAAAAAAAAAAAAAATCTAAACATTGAGAAAAATCACTTTAAAACATTAAAGTTGTATAAATTAAGTTCTTAGCAATGCATATTACTAAATCACAAAATTAAGGTCTGATATATTTCCGATTGGAAATTTACAAAATATCTTCATGGAACATGATCTTTACTTAATATCCCAATGATTTTTGGCATAAAAGAAAAATCGATAATTTTGACCCATACAATGTATCTTTGGCTATTGCTACAAATATACCTGTGCTACTTAAGACTGGTTTTGTGGTCCACGGTCACATATCTTCAGCACAGTTTGCAGTGCAGGCTGCAATATTAATAATAATTCATTTTTTGTCTTGAGTTGTCTTTGAGCTTGAGTTAGGATGCAGATGTAAACTTATGTTCATTATCATATTCATATGTTCATATATTCCAATTACTTAAATACATGGAATAAATGTCTACATTTATAATATAATACAATTTGATTTGAAAAACCCACATTTCTGCCACAATACCACAGTGCAGTTACTGTTACTACAGTAAATTCATTGTAAATGATGGTGATTTGCAGATTGAAAAGCCTTCTGAATATATTGTTGCGCACAATGTTTCTCCTGTTTGTCTGCACTGTCAAACTAGTCTAAATCACAGAGTCATTTGTGTTCTTCACAGAATTCAAGTGCTTCACACTGGATCTCACAGCGGTTTATGTGGCAGTTCAGATAAGTAGTGCTGTTTCATTCTGCTTTTACTGCATAAACATTATATTTAACGTTTACCGAAGTCTTATTGAGAAAAATTATATAATGATGTAAGAGCCCTATTTGGCCCAAATTAACTTCCTATAGGTGCCTCAAAGTAACCAAATTTTTTTTTAATTTTTCTGGTATTCAATGTCGGATGAGTTTAACCCAGAATACTCCTTTGAAGCAGGTGACGGTGGCAAGGGAGTTTTCATGAAGAGGAAGGGACAAGAAGACAGATGACTTTCCTTTTGTCCCAATATGGAAGTAGTGCTGTCAGCAGCATGCCTCCACAGAGCCCAGGCTGAACAAGTAGGTCCATTATAACCCAAGTTAGCACAGAACTGTCCGGACCGGTTCATTACCTGCTGATGGATCCCCCTCATAATCTGCTTTTATTGGGTTAGCATCAGCACTATGCTCCACAGCAGCACGGGCCCATATTCATTAGAGAACCATTAAATAATACCATGCAATACTCCTCCTCTTTCCCCCCAATCCCTTTAATACCTCCATGCTCGTCTGGGGAAATAAGTCCAGAACGGCAAGCAGGAGGAGATGAAGAGAGGCGGTCAATAAGCAGAGACAGCAATCAGCCCGGAGTGTGAAGAGAGAACCGATCTCCATCTTAATGCAGCCAGAGGCGTGAAGTCTCCCATCCTCTCAAAGAAGTAACAGCATCAGCGTGAGGTCCAAAGGTCTCCGGCTTTCTAGCCGAGAAGTAATAGAGGGAGCGGACAGCTAAATGCCCCATAATGCAGTGCAAACGGCCAAGCGGGCCAGGTCACTTGGGGCTGAATGAGGCTTAGATGACTGCAGTGTGAAAAGAGAAAGTGAGAAGTATGAGAATTGGCCAATCGCTGGCTGTGGAAAGCTGAAGCTATAATTAGTTACGCTCCGATATCTCATTCACACATTCACACTCATACAGACAGTTCTGTGGCATAGAGAAACCGACAGTTCTCTCCAAAAAAATAAAAAATAAAAAAAATAAAAAAATCAAGTTACATTTACCATAGCAGAGCCGAGCCTGTGATGTTCACATTCCCTTCGTCTTTTATATGTTCCGTTCTTGATATTAAAAACGGTCCGCTGAGATCCTTCATTTTGCACATTTTCCATGGTTCGGAAACACTTTGATCAAAATAATGAAAAAAAGCATGCAAAAAAAAAAAAGCTGTGGAAATGGGAAAAGGCATGTTTTGAAAACATCAAAACAAAACAAGGAAGTGCAGGACGCTTAATATCCTGGGACATTTATTTTCTGAGGTTCCGCTTCGCTGTTGGCTTCACACACACAATCATTTAAATGGTGCGAATCAGCAGGGAGGGAACATGACTTCAGCGCGCTGACTGGCGATAAGGCTTTCAATAAGACACATTTATTCCCCATCTACTGCCACAGAAGAACACACAGAACTTTCATTACTGCCACAAGACGGGAAGACAAGGAGTAGGAAAGAGAGGGAGCGTCCGTTAGACTCTCTTGAGCTTGTTTTAGTAATTGAAGCAACGAAAGGCTGCAATATTGCATTTCTCTCCACCTGGACTGAAAGCAGGCATCTATTGATTTCTTTTTTTCTCTCTTTTTTTGGCCCAGCTGCCCATCAGATGCCTCCATTCTAGGCTTAGAGTCAGTGTCACATGATTAGAGTTAAAAGACATCACTATGCCAAGCTGTGTCACTAGAAAGTGACAAAACCCAGTGCCACAGCTGAGACATGTACTATCACTCAAAACGTGCAAGAAAAAAAGTTTGAGGTTAGTAAAATTTGTAAGGATGCATTAGATCAATAGTGACAGCAGCGACAATGTACTTTACAGTGTACAATATATTATTCATTATATTCACAAGCTTGCGATTAGTTTTGATTTCTGATTTGATTCAGTATCGATTATTTTGACTATATATCAGGTACAGTACATGCCAAAATTTCTCAAGGAAAAAAGCTCTCAACTAATGCTGTAAAATATACATGAGTGCATATATTTAGCAAAATGCTCCTCTCTAGATTTCATTTTTTGAGCTGACTGACGAGCATATATTTTTTTTTTTGAGGTAAATGTGACGTTACGTAACATTTTTCACAAGCTGCTATACTGAAGTCTTTCCACGGATGAACACTGAGCAAGACGGGACACGGATTTCGGTAAGTTGTACTCTCTTTTAACATACCTTTGGATGTTCATTCATGTTTATTTCATACAAAAACTGGTATTAAAGCACAGAACAAGATCAGTTCACGTGCCGCTTCTTTTGAACTAAGCGATCTATCACTCCACAATAAACAGCGCCAAAATGAAATTTATTGTTTGAATATTGTAATAAAATGGACAGAATAAAAGCCCATTTTAACAAAGCACAAAGCTTTTTGCGATTTCTTGGATGGAATGTGCACTACAATGTTTAGTTCATTAAAGGAGAAGTCCACTTCCAGAACAACAATTCACAAATAATTTACTCACCCCCTTGTCATCCAAGATGTTCATGTCTTTCTGTTTCAGTTGTGAAGAAATTATGGTTTTTGAGGAAAGCATTTCAAGATTTTTCTCCATATAATGGACTTCATTGGTGCCCCAATTTTGAACTTGCAAAAGTTTAAATGCAGCTTCAAAGGGCTCTAAACGATTCCAGCCGAGGAAGAAGGGTGTTATCTAGCAAAACGATCTGTCATTTTTTTTTTTTTAAATTAATATTTGTATACTTTTTAAGCACAAAAACTTGTGTAGCTAATAAATGCTAATAAACTGCATTTTAAAATATTACAGACCCCAAACTTTTAAAAAGTGATGTACGTGAACCCTTTCCAGGAGCGGATGTATGATTTTGAGATCCATCTTTTCACACTGAGGACAACTGAGGGACTCAAACACCGCTATTAAAAAAGGTTCAACTTTTTGAATTTGAAGATCAAGGTAAATTGTACTTAATTTGTCTTCCGGGAAACAAGTACGCATCTTCTGTTGCTTCTGAAGGGCAGTACTAAATAGAAAAAAATAATAATATTTCAACAAGTTTTTCACCCCCCAGCTCTTAATGCATTGTGTTTTCTTCTGGAGCATCAGTGAATGTTTGAACTTTTTTAATAGTTGTGTCTGAGTCCCTCAATTGTCCTCAGTGTGAAAAGATGGATCTCAAAAACATACAGTCACTGCTGAAAAGGGTTCAAATATGCAAAAGATGCTGGAAAACCAAAGAATATGAAGGACATGGAGGATTTTTCTGAAGAACAGTGCTCAGTTTAACTGTTCAGAACAAACAAATGACTCACAAACAACCATCACAAAACAAACAAACAAACAAACAAAAAAAAAAAGTAGATCATCCTGGTAACCACACACAGTATTAAGAACCAAGGGTTCCCAAACTTTGAGGGGGGTTATTTTAATAATTTTAGCTATTTCTTTGTTTTGTGGACTATATGTAAATATCTTTTATGTAAAATATCTTACTCGGGACAGTACTAAATAAAAAAAATAACATGCATTTTGTATGATCTCTCTTATTTTGTTAAAATTATTCATTTTTTCACAGATTCTGCAAGGGCTTCCCAAACTTTCGCACGCCACTGTAAATTAACTAGCTTAACATAACTTTTGCCAGTATTAAAGGCTTAACGTAAATGATTTGGAAGAAAACAGCATGACAACTGTTAATATATTCTATTGTATTTCACAAAAGAAAGTAACCCATTTGGATTTAGAACAAAATTAAGGTGAGTAACAACAGAATTGTAAGGTTTGTTAGTTTTGCTCAACTGTTTATCTTCCAGTCAGCAGATTAAATGGTGAAAGGTGAATAACATGCACAACTCATAATAACTTCAGTTACACCCTCTTGTCAAAGCAGGAACTTGTTCTTTTAAACCAGGATGCTGATAAGCTAAATTTATATAGGTGCACTGTTAACGTAAGTTGTTCTCCACTACAGGACTGGGATAACTGTTTTCCTACGTGAAAATCATTTCTCTAAAAAAAAACAAAAAAACAAAAAAACAAAAACAAGGACGAACACAGATGCCAGGCTCAGGACATTAATTAAATAAAGTTGACACATACAATCTGCAAACATTTACGTATTTAGTTAAAAAAAAAAAAAGTGGCTACCAACTGGTGGGGTGGGACCTAAAAACATGTCACAGGTCTATATAAACAATATTTATTAAGTATTATAGTACTTGTCATATTTTGGATATCCTTTTTATATACGGTTTTCATTTAATGCATATATTTGATTTAATTTCAGCCTAATTTCATTTAACGAAAACAATTTTTTAATAGTTTTAGTTGTGAAACCATCTGAGAATTATCTTTTAAAACATTAATACATTTTAAAAACACAGAGAACACAAGTCGTCTGTTGTAAATTATTATCTGCTTCTGTATTCATCACAAGGAACAGTCCCTCACATCACAGTGTTCTCACTAACCTCTCACTCCTTTCCTTTATACACTATCATTCCGTCTCATCCAGACCCCCTCCACACACGAACCAAAATGCCTTAAACTGATAACGAGTTGTTTTTAATAATTTATTTGCATATAAAAGCCGTTGGCAGAGTCTGTGGATAAAGATGACCTGAAATCATAGTCTTTCTCTAGGCAGTGTCTCAATGTTACAGTGTGGAACACAACACACCACTATTTTGCAATTTAGTATCGCATTTAATTCAATGAACTGTTGTCTTTTTTTTCCCTCTCACCCTTTCTCTGACACAGGCCAATGCTGCTTGTAAATTTGTCTGGTTTGTGACCCCTCAGAGCACCATCGCATTGACCTCTGCTGAAATCTGATTGGCTGTCTGTTTCTGCAAGCAGAGGCTTTAATTGGCCGGCTCAGGCAGGCCTGTCAGAGAAAGGCAGAGCTCTGCTTGGGTAGGCTTAAGTAGCGAGAGAAATGTAATTGGACAGGGCAGCCTCGCAGAGTTTGATCGAAAACCTTTCACGCTGCAACCATGTTTCAGTCTCTCCTGATCCAAAGCAATCAGAAAAGGCCAAAAGGAGGCTGTTTGTTTAGATCGCTTAAGCTCCTCAAGCATTATCATGAAGCCAAGACCTGCAAGCAACGCTAAGGATGGTCAATTACTATTCCTTGTGGCGTTCCTATGGATTTGGTCAACACAAACATTAGAACAGAGAGTAAGTCAATTAACATAAGTAAGTGTGCTATAATTGGCTGCTGGCTCCTGTCAATCAATTTCCAACCTGTAAAGCACAGCTGCAACCCACCAGGCTGTGTAATGTGAATTTGAGGCATCAATGATCAGAACAACCTGCCACCAAATCAGGCCTTCCACACATAAAATAGACAGTAAACTAGAGTAAACACTAGAGCTGGGTATTTTCAACTGGCTCACGATACAACGTCATGATTCAATATGCTGCAATGCATCACAAAATCAAAACTGCAAGTTTGCTAAACGCATGATCTGCAGCCAGATCTGCAAGATCAGTTTCAATCTTGTTCGCACAGATTGCTTCACTTCAGTCTAGTACAATGCCTCAGAGAAATGCCACTTTTAGAGAGTGGGCTTGTTTAGATTACCTGCTTCTTCATTCCTTAAACTGTAGGAAGTGATATGAATTCACATGAATAACTAAATAGATAAAATAATGAAATAGCTACAAATAAATAAATTAAATAAATAAAAAAAATACACTGCCGTTCAAAATTTTGGGATCATTAAGATTTTTAATGTTCTTAAAGTTTCTTACGCTTATCAACACTGTATCTACTTGATCAAAAATACAGGAAAAAATTATTAATATTATTTCAGATGTAAAATATTTTCTAGGTGAAAGTATTTTAAAATGTAATTTATTCCTGTCAGCAAAGCTGAATTTTCAGCATCATTACTCCAGTCTTCAGTGTCACATGATCCTTCAGAAATCATTCTAATATGCTGATTTATTATCAAAGTTGAAAACAGTCGTGCTGCTTAATAATTTTTTGGGTACTTTTTCAGGATTCTTTAATAAATAAAAAGTTAAAAAGAACAGTGTTTTTTTTTTTTTTAAATAGAAATTTTGTGTTACAATATAGTACACTACTATTCAAAAGTTTGGGGTCAGTATTTATTTATTTTTTTATTTTTATTGAAAGAAATTAATACTACAGCAATGATTTGTTAAATGGATAAAAAGTGATAGTAAAGACTTATTATCAATTTTAACACTGATAATAAATATTATCAACATATCAACATATTAGAATGATTTCTGAAGGATCATGTGACACTGAAGACTGGAGTAGCTGCTGATAAAAATTCAGCACTGTCACAGAAATAAATTATATTTTAAAGTATATTAATATAGGAAACCAATATTAGAAATTGCAGTAACATTTCACAATATTACATTTTTTTCTGTATTTTTGATCAAATAAATGCAGCCTTGATGAGCATAAGAAACATTACAAAAAAAAAAAAAAAACAAAAAAAAAAACAAATTATAAATCTTACTGATCCCTAGCTAGCAGGTTTACACTACAAATATAAGATGTGATATGAATTCACAAACAAGCAAATAAACATTGATAGAAAGATCTATATATAAATGTGATTTTGTGAGGAAAAGAATGACACTATATTTTTTTAGATATATGAAAGTGTTGGCACAGACTTTATACACACCAGTTTAGAGGTGATGTAACTTCACTGAGGATTTACTGACACTGTGATCACAAACCAGGGAAAAACTGCAGCGCCACACACACAAAATAATGCTTGATAGCAACAGTGAAAGAGCGTGCTGATACTCACAATTGCTCCATTGACAGCGCTTTTATCGTAGTACTTCTTCCGCTCGTACTTGTCCCTGATGAAGAACTCCACAGCTCTGAAACATTGCTGAGGAAATTTGAAAAACTGATGGCTTACAGCTAATACAAATCATATTAAACATTACAGTATTTAAACAAGCATGGCACGCATTCACTCTTTAACCTGAGAAGCTCGATGCTGACTGCTAACTAGCCAACTAATTTAAAAACCCACAAAATGGCTTGACTTTCTTGTGCTATGGCAACAAGTTTTGATGGGATGTACCTCTTATTCTACCACATATATATGACCTCGAAGTTAAGCATGCGGACTGAAAGCCACAGAACTGTTTTAATGGGGTGTTTAAATCTCAGTCTCACTGTTTTAAAGTTGATCCAGTGCTTAGTTTGAAACCTTGTTTCTTTTGGATGGTAAATCTCACTTTGGCTAGAAAGATTTAACTGGCATCTTCATCAGCTACAATGTAACTCATGCCCTTTCAGACTGACTGTTTTCTCTCCTCACCATTAAAAAAAAACACACCAGAGCATCAACACCCCACCTGGACCATGAACTGAATACAACTCTGCATTCTGCATCTACAAAGAAAGAAAAACTCAGGATCAAACAAAGATGGCCTAAATCCTCCCAACCCTGTTTTTCTTCTTTTCACAGCAAACACACACACACAGAGTGGGGCCAAAGACAAATCAAAACACACGCTGTCTGAATTTCACTCCCTGTTAACAGTGCGAATTTATACAGCGACAGTAAAATGCTAAGAGGACCGGTTCACACGGCTTTATTGGATTTACACTCTCATGAATCCCTGATCACAATACAATAATGCATCTGATGAAATATGGATCAGGGTGAAGAAGCAGGTGACAGGAAGAGAAAGAATGCAAGGAGGAGAGTGAGATAAAACAGGGGTGAGCGACAAAACCCCTGTAGCATCCTCAGAACAAAAGATCAGCGGTTCTCAAACTGGTGGTCCAGGAAGAATTTCAAGTGGTGCATGGGGGAGCGATTTTAAACAATACAACTAAATAAAAAACACTACCTTTGAGAAATTTGAGGATGGTATGATTTTTAAATGTTTTTGAAAGAAGCAAGGCTGCACCAAATCTGCATGTATTTGATTAAAAAAAAGCAAAAATAGTAATAATGTAAAATATTATTACAATTTTGACTGAATTATCCAGTCTCAAGTGTCACATGATCTTTCTAAATCATTCTAACATGCTGATTTGCCCATTTAAGAAAGAAATACAGTTGAAGTTAAAAGTTTACATACACCTTGCAGAATCTGCAAAATGTTAATTATTTTACCAAAATAAGAGGGTTCATACAAAATGCATGTCATTTTTTTTAGTACTGACCCCATAAAAGACATTTACATATAGAGAAAATAATAGTTGAATTTATAAAAATGACCAAGTTCAAAAGTGCACTTGCTTCTTAATACTGTGTTGTTATCTGAATGATCCACAGCTGTTTGTTTTTTTTTGTTTTGTTTTGTTTAGTGATAGAATTTTTTCTTTTTTTCTTTTTTTTTTTCAATGACTGTATAATTTGGGATCAATCTTTTCACACTGAGGACAACTAAGGAACTCATATACAACTATTACAGAAGGTTCAAACACTCACTGATGCTTCAGAAGGAAACATAAAGAGCCGGGGGTGAAAACTTTTTGAAATTTGAAGATCAGGGTAAATGTAACTTATTTTGTCTTCTGGGAAACACGCAAGTATCTTCTGTAGCTTCTGATAGGCAGTACTTAATTTAAAAAAAAAAAAAGATATTTAGGCAAAATAAGAAAAATGTACACATCTTCTTTCTTTTCAAAAGTTTACACCCCTGGCTTTCAATGCATTGTTTTTTCTTCTGAAGCATCAGTGAGTGTTTGAACCTTCTGTAATTGTTGCGTGTGAGTCCCTCAGTTGTCCTCAGTGTGAAAAGATGGATCTCAAAATCTTACAGTCACTGTTGGAAAGAGTTCAAATACACAAAAACGCTAAAAATCCAAAGAATTTGTGCGACCTGAAGAACAACAAGCAGTTTAACTTTTCAGGTGAAACAATGGACTCAAGAACAGCTATCACAAAAAAAAACTTTCATTCAGGTCATTCAGGTAACAACACAGTATTAAGAATCAAGCGTATGTAAACTTTTGAACAGGGTCATTTTTTTTTAATTCAACTATTATTTTCTCTTGTGGACTATTTTGAGAGAAATATCTTCTTCAGTTCAGTACTAAAAAAAATAACATGCATTTTGTATGATCCCTCTCATTTTGGTAAAAAAAAATTAACATTTTGCAGATTCTGCAAGGTGTATGTATACTTTTGACCTCAATGGTATTTATTATTCTCAATGTTGAAAACAGGCACTGCTTAATATTTTTTGGAAACAGTGAAGCATTTTTCTTCAATAGAACTTCAATAGAACTTCAACAGAACATTTATTTGGACTTTATGATGTTAGAAAAGATTTCAGCCCTTACTGGAACCTCTGATCAATTTAATGCATCCTTGCTGAATAAAAGTATTAATTTCTTAAAAAAACAAAACGTAATGACTACAAACTTATGAACAGTAGTGTAATTATAATTATCAAAAGCACCAACACTGAATTAGTGTGTGTGTGCTGATATAAATTTAGCAGCATTGCTTTAATTAGCATACAGACAGCTTGCTGTGCTTTAGCTGCTAGCCAGTTACACCACAAAACCCTCTTGGAAAAGTTTCAAGCGTCTTTACATTAATACCCTTTAAAGCACCTACTTTGGAAAACGTGTTGCGAAACACTTGAGAGAGAGTTCTGTTCTGCTGTGCTCAGTCTACCGTTTCTGAATACAAAAACATATGTAAATCAGGCCAATCCTGTTCCTGGAGATATACCTTCTTGCAAAGTTCAGCTCAAACCCTAATCAAACACACCTGAACCAGCTAATTAAAAATCCTCTGGAACACTTAATTATGCAGGGCTTCTTTAAGACGATCAGTCGAGTCTTGCTTTAGGCATCTAGACGAGTCGATTTTGGAAATGTAGAGATATGCACATTCCTAAACTTAAAACGGGAAAGATGCTTTGTTGCATCACGCCGAGTTAGGACGTGATGCAAAAGTTACAGAGAGAAGCCGGGAAGAAAGATGATGCATAAAAAAATAGCACCGGCATAAATAGGAGAAAGATAAATGAATTATACGGTTAAAAAAAAAAAAAAAAAAAAAAAACAGAAACCACAAGCACACCAAATGAAGGTACCTCTGCCATTCACAATGAGCAAGAGAAGAGAGAGAACTTCCAATTTCCTCTCTCCGCCGATCTGACGTTTATATTAACACGGCCAACTTTTCCATTACAGAGATCACGAGAGGGAAGCGGTGATAAGTGGGAAGTGAGAGAGGGTGAGAGAGAGTGAAAGACCCCCAGACTGGCGCACAAAAGATCCGCATTTCCATCTGAAGAAACCACACCTGTGATAAAGCAAATTCCATCAAAGCCGGTTTGCAGAGGAAGCTCACCTCTGCTGTCCGGATTAATCCATTTTGACGGTTAAGAATATTGTACCTCATCGGTCAGCATACAAATGAAGCCATTTCCATAGCCACACCAAACGCAGGAGCGCTGATAACAGGCCGCGGATGCCAGGGAAATTCAATTAGGGTTTCTGAAGGCACCAATGAGGAGAATATGGAATTATCCCGGCCGCCACACACACCCAATTAGACTGATGGTGTGAAATAGGATGGAGGAGGATACCCGAGGCTAGAGGGATGCGGCGGAGGGGTTAAAGACATGAGGAGACTTCCTCTTAGGCCTTAGTGGTGAGGTAGCTCCTATTCGGCTCTGCTACGTGTGAAAGTGCTGAAAACAGCAGCTGTTTTCTCTAAAAATCTCTGAAGCTAGAGGTGTGAAGTCACACAGGCTTCTGACTGCCACATTCACATTAGACCAGGAATTCCCAACTGGATAGGTTTTTTTGTGTATATATACGTCATGATGGAACTACAGGGTGTTTGAGTTGTTGTGACAGAACTGACAAATTAAATGTAGAAATCAAGAAATCAATAGTACTGCGCAACTATTAAAAACACTACCAATCAAAAGTTTGAGGTCTGTAAGATTTTTTAGAAAGACGCCTTTTATGCTCACCAAGGATGGATTTATTTGAGTTATTTAAAATAACTGTTTTCTATTTTGATGCGTTTTAAAATGTAATTTATTCCTGCACTGACAAAGCTGAATTTTCAGAAGTCATTTCTCCACTTTTCAGTGTCACGTGATCCTTCAGAAATCATTTTTACATGCTGATTTGGTGCTCTAGAAACATTTCTTATTATCATAGTTAACAGTTGCTGATTAATGTTTTGTGAAATCTGGGATACATTTTTTTCAGGATTCTTTGATGAATATAAAGTTCAAAAGAATCAGTTATTTGAAACTGAAATATTTTGTAACATTATAAATGTCTTTACTGTTGCTTTCAATCTTTAATGCATCTTTGCTGACTAAATCTGATAAAACAAATTTTACTGACACCAAACATTTGAAAGGTAGTCATGTGCAAAAATCACAGCACATAATAAGCAGAAATAATCAGCATTACCAGCATACCATAGCATACCAATAATTACATGCAATATTAATTAAGCATTTCAGTCAGCGCGATAGCCTCATGGGCAGCACGAGTTCGAATCCTGCCTCGTGAAACTTTCCGGATCCCGTCCCCACTCAGATCTCTGTCAGATCTCCACTATACTATCAAGAAAAGTGCAAAAATGCCCCAAAAACACAAAAACGGCATATAGCATAGTCATATAGCAAAAGTTTACAGAACATACAATACCAGTCAAAAGTTTTTGAACAGAAAGATTTTTTTGTTTTTCTCTTCTGCTCACCAAGCCTGCATTTATTTGATCCAAATGAAAGCAAAAGCAGTAATACTGTGAAATATTTTTACCATTTAAAATAACTGTTTTCTATTTGAATATTTAAAATGTAATTTATTCCTGTAATCAAAGCTAAATTTTCAGCATCATTACTCGTCTTCAGTGTCACATGATCTTTTAGAAATCATTCTAATATGCTGATTTGCTGTTCAAGAAACATTTTTATAATTATCAATATTTAAAACAGTTAGGTACTTTTTTTTTTCAGGATGCTTTGATGAATAGAAAGAGCCAAAGATCAGCCTTTATCTGAAAAAAAAAAAAAACTTATAATACTATACACTATACCATCCCAAAGCTTTAAGTCAGTATAATTTTGTTTTGTTTTGTTTTTTGGGAGGGAAAGAAATTTTAGAAATTAATACTTTTATTTAGCAAGGATGCTTTAAATTGATCAAAAGTGATGATAAAGACATTTATAATGTTACAAAAGATTTCTATTTCAGATAAAATCTGTTCTTCTGAACTTTCTATACATTAAAGAAAAAAATTCTACTCAGCTGATTTCAATATAATAATAATAATAATAATAATAATGTTTTTGGAGCAGCAAATCAGTATATTAGAAAGATTTCTGAAGGATCATGTGACTGGAGTAATGATGCTAAAAATTCAGCTTTGAAATCACATTTTGAAATTACATTTTAAAACATATTCAAATAGCAAACAGTTATTTTAAATAGTAAAAATATTTCATAATTTTACTGTTTTTGCTGTATTTTGGATTAAAAAAAAAGCAGGTTTGGTGAGCAGAAGAGACTTTTAAAAACATTTAAAATCTTACTGTTCAAAAACTTTTGACTGGTAGTGTAGGTTCCCCTTTCCCTCAGTTTTCAATGCCTGAATAATATCATGGCCCTGCACTGCAAAAGTTCATCACCTTGAGCTACATATCTCAAGGAACAAAAAGGTACAGAATGTCTCGAGGACAAAGAAAAAGAGCTCTTAATCTACTAGAAGAATATTCATACATATTCATGGTGAAAAATATGTATCTAGTATTTTTGTGAGCAGAAAACCAAGTTGTTGTTTTTTTTTGTTTTTTTTTACTTTGCTCTGAGTAAAATTAATTAATTCAGCATGCAAACATCCAACTTTTTATATATAGTTTTCTTCAATTTCTATGAAATATAAGATCTGCCTTCAAGCCACAGTAAAACTATATTCAAAGCTCACTAGTGCGTCACTGTGCTGTCATCTACTGCTCATAGAATTGGGTTAGACAAGAATGAGTTTTAGTAATATGGGACACGGCACACATTCTGTGTGATGTTAACGGTTAGCTCTAGAGCGGAGCCTAAATGTGATCGACCAGCCATTACAAATTCAAATGCAAATTTGAAATCAATCATACATACTCCAAACCTTTTTTCTGTTGCTTAAAGAAAAGTTGCTAGTGCTGGCTACAGAATCTGATAGTTTGTGTGAATTTGGCAGCAGCAAAAGCACAAACTTCACATGAACTCACAACTTTCCATATTACAAATCCTCAATTCGTCTTTTCTAGAGCCAAGAAAAGGGATTTTTTTCTCAAATTTCTCTATACAACCAAGAATGCATTTGTACAACACACTAAACTTGGAGCAGAAAGTTGATGCTGACTTTTACAGAATAATAAGCAAAGGCTATCAAAGCATTATGTAAGCAGTATTACACAAAAACACAGGTAGACTCAAGGATACTGGTCAGTTTGCGGCCGTCTGAAGTTTTCTGGGAGATGAGCTTCATACAGTTGTCGTGCCTTGGTGTTGCCCATGCTTTGCACACTCTAAACAGGGAAAGACAGACAAAAACAAGAGATAACAGGTGAAAAGGAAGAACAAAACAAACCACCCATTTATCCCAAAGTGCATCCGAAAGGAGAAAAAGCAAGCGCCTAAATAAATAAAATTATTATTTAAAGTCTAATGAATATCAGAGCTGAAGTAACACAAAAAAACTATACATTTTAATTTAAGCTAAAAATAAAATAAACAAAAATTGATATATTTCCCATGATAAATTAAAAAAACGAAACATAAAAATGTTTTGTCATCTGGTCCGAAACTTGATTAGTGTACTTCTCCATTATTAAAAGTAAGATTCATCAAGTTCAATTCATGAAGCAGTTCATCTAAATAAGTATAAACTTTGGAAACCAATGCACCTCTGTACAATTTTACTCTTCACACAATTTTAAAATGTAGAAATGATGACCTGAGGAAAAAAATGAATGTATTAATTATGCTGACTTGTATTCAGTATGGACCTCTAAAAAGAGGTATATTGATCTCTTTTTCTCTCTCTCAATGTCAAAGTACTGCAAAGACCTCTGAATAAAGAACGACCTCATTCATTCTCTGAAGCGGTGGAATTTGATTGGCTGCTGTGTTCACAATCGCCGAGGCAACGGGAGTGACTGTGCAAAATATCTGTACCAACTTTCTAATAAAGCTAGTGGTAAAACGTATGACCTTTCAACCTGAAACACACTTTCAAAAAAATGGTTACATGCTCAGTCTTCTGTGCTAGTTAATAGCCTTGGTTTTTAATTAAACGTGTAATTGAGGCTATTTCATACATCTACAAATTACACGTATTTGCATTATCAGTTCAATGTCACGTACGTCCGAGTCTGTCAGAGACAAATTAATATGAGGATGATGGATCAGACTGAAGGAAGAGAAGATGCTGAAAAACAGACAAGTAATTACCCATCAAGAATTAATTATCCATCCAGACGCCAATTAATATGCAAAGGGGAGATGCAGGACTCCCTTTTGGTTGCTTAAAAACTCATAAATCTTTCAAGCCACACTGCTCTTTACAGCACAACACACAGAGACACACAAATATGGGGACACCTATAATATGAATGAGGGTTATCTGGAGTGTTATGAAGCCATCACTCACGCTACAATGGATAAACAGGTGTCCTAATAAGGGCTCAAACAGGATTTTTTTTGCTGGATTAAACACTGTCCCCGCCACAAATATGACAAACATACTTTTCAAATGTACTGATACTTCAAAGATTTTTAGATAAAATCTCACACACGTTAGATATAGAACTAGATAACGTTACTTTGGCAAAAAGACAGGGACGCAAACAGATATCAGCTATTCTATGGTTATTACATTATATTACATTATATTACATATGAAGAGTTTATTTGCAAAACCAGATGTTTTTTTTTTTTATTTGATCATGTTTTTTTATGTTATGTTTATTGTTTTGTGTTAGTATGTGTTAGATCATATCATATTTTTTCTTATTATTTGAAATGGAAATTTGGGATATTTAAAAAAGTAATATAACAAAATATAATATAAAATAATATAATATGTGTTTATTTTTTCTTATTATTTGAAATGGAAATTTTGAATATTTAAATAAAAGTAATATAATATAACATTCAGTAATTAAATTATATTATATTATATTATATTATAATGTATATATTATAATATAATATAAAATAATATAATAACAACATAACATAACATAACATTATTTAGTAATTATATATTATATTATATTATATTATTAACTATATTAGATTTTTTTTTTTATTTCAGTTGGCAATTTCAGATATTTAAAAAAGTAACAATATAATATAATATAATATAATTTAATACAATTTATATTCAGTAACTATATTATATTATATTATACTATATTATATTATATTATATTTTTATTGTTGTTTGGAACAGAAATTTTGAATATTTAAATAAAATATATACAAGTTATCATATAATATAATATAATATATATTTATTAAATATAAGTTATATCATATAAGTTATATCATAACTCATATTATATTTTTGTCTTATTATATTGAATGGGAATTTATAGTATTTAAATAAAAATAATATTATTATATTATATTATAATATAATATCATATAATATAATATATTATATTCTATTATATTATATTGTATTTTTTCTTATTACTTTTTGAAATTGAACAATTAATAACTGTTAATAATTGAACTTGTAAAATATCTTTTTGATATTTTGATGTTTGTTTAATTTTAGTGTGTTTTAATTTACTATTTGTAGTACTGATTTACTGAATATTACATAAAAATAATTACTGGTCTTTCAATTTCAAGATTTTCAATATCGGTGCATCTCTAGTGAAATGTTTTCATTTGGAAAATAAAAATAAATGTACATTACCATTCAAAAGTTCGGGTTTATATTTTCCAAATAAATCAATACTTCTATACAACAAGGACACATTATATCAATTCAGTGTCAGAGTAAATTATTTACAAAATTACAACATTTCCATTTCAAATAAATTCTGCATTATCCATCAAAAAAAAAAAAAAAGAAAAAATCCTGAAATATTTCTGCAAAGCAGCACTATTACTGTTTTGCTGTATTTTTTCTTCAAATAAAAGTAGCCTTGGTGAGTAAAAAAAAAATTCTTACCAACCCCAAACTTTTGAATGATAGAATATGCGATCAACAAATGAAATAGCAGTTTAGCCTTAATCTGTCAAATGAGAGTTGCATCATCAACAGGCCCAAAACATCCACCTGAGCCCCATAAGAAAGAAAAAGGCAACCAAAACAGTCAAGCATTAAACGAAAACACACATACTTGTATCTGCTCGGGGGTCCATTGGTCCAGGTTGACTGATTTGACGCGTGATATATGCACTCCCAGGTTCCGGTGTATACCAGCACAGCGGATACAAATAAACACACCAAGATTCCAAGAGGCCCATCGAGGTCCTGCGGGGAAAGAGAGAGAAAACAGACAGATTTTTAGAACTGCAGTAAAGCACTTCCCATTATCTGAAACAGATAACGCCATCATAACAGGCGGTGAAGAAACAGCGGTTTAAAATAAATCTTCTGAGTCACGATGCCGCCTCGAGCTCCGTCGTGTAATTTTGCCTTGCCGTGGCATCGAATAAACCGCATTGTGCTATGATGCTGAAAACCAATATCTAAACGATGGAATTTTGCAGTCGTGACAAGAAAATTTGATCTGAGCGCTGGATGAATGCAGCAGGTAGCCCACCTGAATCAACAGTCAATAGCCGCAGGTACCTGAATAAAACAGTCAAACTACATTGTGTGACTCCTGATCTCATCAAAAAGGCAGAAGAAAAATGGGAATTGGGCTACAATACAAACTGCATGTGATTATCTTAAGCCCGGTGTGTAATATTCAGCTCTCAGAAGTGACTGTAATAGCACGGGGGCGGACGATAGCGCTCTGACGGTAGAGACGGAGGTTGTGTATCTTTCAGTGCTGTTCGAGAAACTGAGCGCAAGAAGTCAATAGCTTTTGGGTGAAAAGTTGCGCGTTGAAGCGGATGGATTGGGGGGGTGTGGGCGCACTGGAGCGGTCTTGACAACTCTCGGCTGGTCGGTTGGCGTTGGTAAGAGCACCGCTCCTGACGGGCTATAAATCACAGGGTTTGCTGGGAAATGGATTTCTGTGCTTCACCCGCCCTCTTTGGCTTTATCTACACCTGTCAGCCATCTTAGGACACGTCCAATTCGCTTCCTCCGTCTCACGCTCTCTCACAGCACGGAGCCGTATCCGTGGTTGCGGGGGGGATGGGATCTGTATTTTGCCTGCGGGACGCCTGGCATGGGTTTGCATGCCCATCAGGCAACAGTAAACCACTGACCCTGTGCCACCCACACAGCTCCTGAATAGAAAAATCACACACATGCGCTACAAGTCCAGCTATTAGCATAACAAACAATCCCACACTGTTTCTTCACTTTTAAGCATGTTCATAATTTATCCACAGGATATTAATGGCTATGTTGTTGCTGTTCTGTGCTCGGATGACAAAAGAGGACGGGCGATGCGTGAACAGGCTGATAAGATTCCCCCAACGTGCTGGAAAAACTCTGCCGAAAACTGCGGTAATGAGAGAGAGCGGGTTCCCAGTCTCTTATCTCTCAGCCACCCCAAACTACCATCCGGCTGGCTGCACAGGCACCGTCTGCCACCCTCCCAGATTTATTAGCCCAATAAAAGGCTGCAAGATTGTGTCTCACACCGCTGCACCAGGAGCTGCATAACTCACCCACAATTAAAGAGGGTTAATTTGTCATTGAGTGGAGCCCGGTGCAGTGAAGGGTGCGGTGCCCCTGCGGAGGGGAAGTGCTGGAGGAACTCTCTCCACACCTTCCCTGCTGGACTGAAATGCTGCAGTGGGGACTGGATATGCTTATTTCAGGGTTCCCACACCTCCTGAGCAATACATTTCCATAATTTGTCCATGACGTTAAGGATTCTTACAAATACTTGAATAGAAAACTCACAAGAAATATTTGGCGCTAAAGTGTTAGGATTAACTATAAAATTAACTGTAACAAATAGTATTGACTATAGAAATGTCCATGCTTTTTAATATTTTATTAATTTCTATGAATTTCCTAGGCCTTGGTAAAGTTTCATTTAAAGGTGTTCCAGGACTGTGAAAACTATGAAAGCCCGTTTTTGCCACTGAATGAAAAAAAAAAGGCAATTGCAAAAGGTAATCTCGCAATTCAGACTTTTTTTTCTCAGAATTGTGAGATATAAACTCGCAATTGCAAATTATAAAATCAGAATTGCAAGACAAACTGATACATTTTCAGAATTGCAAGTTTATATCTCATAATTCTGACTCAACTCGCAATTGTGTTATAAAATCAGAATTGCAAGATAAAAACTTGAAATTCTGAAATAAGTCACAATTCTGAGAAATAAAGTCAGAATTGCAAGGTATAAACTCACATTTCTGAGAAATAAAGTTGCAATTCTATAAATAAAGTCATAATTTTGAGAAATAAAGTAAGAACTGCGAGATATATACTCACAATTCTCAGAAATAAAATCTCAATTCTGAGAAATAAGGTTAAAATTACGAGATATAAACTCACAATTCTGAGAAATAAAGCATCAATTCTGAAAAAGAATTCAGAATTGCAAGATATAAACTCACAACTGAGAAAAAGTCAAAACAGCAAGATATAAACTCAATTCTACGAAATAGTCACAATTCTGAGAAATAATTCAGACTTGCGAGATATAAACTCACAATTCTGAGAAATAAAGTCGTACTTTTAAGAAAAAGTCAGAACTGCGATATATGAACTCACAATTCTGTGAAATAAAGTAGCAATTCTGAAAATGAATTCAGAATTGCAAGATATAAACTCAAAATTCTAAGAAATAAAGTCACAATCTCAAGAAATAATTCAGAATTGCAAGATATAAACTCACAATTTTTTTTTCTCAGAATTCCGAGTTTTATATCTTGTGATTGTGATATTTTATTTAAAAAAAAAATAATAAAGATACAAACTCACAATTCTGAAAACATAGTCTTTTTTCGGACTTTATAACTCGCAATTATGAGTTTATATCACGCAAATCTGAGAAAAGAAGTCTTGAACACTTATACCTTTATAAAACACTTGGAAGAGCACATATATGCAAAACTTCACAGAACATTTCTAATATGACTGCAGTAATATACTGGTGTAAGTACAAACAAAATCAGATAACCTCCCCTTTACAGTAATTGTCTTAGTTGCCAACTTGTGATTGGCTTATCTGAGATGTAGGAGTGGGCAGTGTAACCAACATATCATTATGTGTAATTTTATATCATGGTAATATTAAAATGTTATTACATTACAATATTTTATTATAAATGAAATAATTTAATATTTAATTTGAATATTAATTTCATATTGAATATTTACACTGTTAACTGACCAAAATCCATCTGTTAAAAAAAAAAAAAAAAAACATTAAAATTAAATAAAAATTTTAATGAAGTTTAATGCCATCTTGATTGGCTTATCCAAGACACAGCAGTGGGCAGCATAACCAAAATATTAGGATAAGCAATTTTATAATCACAGTAAAATTAAATATAACAACAATACCACATACATACTTTTTAAAATTAAAAGAATGTAATATTTTTTAGTAATATTAATACAGACTTTAAGTCTAAATAATTAAAACTAATTATAAAAAAAAATATCAATTTAATTTATTTAATTAAAAATGAAAAATGTAATAACACTGTGTAGCATTTGATTTAAAAACAAAAGATTTATACCTGTAATACCTTTTAAATAATATTATTGGATGAGCCATATTCAAAATCATAAATCGCGAATACACATACACGTACACCTGTGACAGCACATCAGTTGATTTGCTGCTACATTGCTGACTGACCATAAACAAGCTGTCGTTATACTGTCTCTACATCACACGCAAACACTCTAGACACGATGTGTCAAAACGAAATTACTCCCATTATAATCAAGGATGCTAGAAGCGCCTGTCTGCGACATAATTTGCAGCATAGACTGTAGCTTTAACATAAACAGCATAGCAAGCAGACACATTCCTACCATTCATGTCATACAGTCTACAGTCAAGCCGCGCAGCACTACTGCGATGGATGTTAATGTCAGGTATAAACAAGGTCTCTGATAACCAGCCAAGAGTAGAGGTCAGACAGCTAACCGCTGTCAGAAAAACACGGGAGTGCTGCGACGGAGGGAAACTGGCAGAGTTCGCAACCAAGACAGGTCATGACCTACGACCCCGTCTATGCTCTCCCGTTCTGCAAGGATGGATGACGGCCTCTAGCGTCCGAACGGGGCAATTTCGAACATGTCATCGTGAGCTTTCTACATCCTCTCATTTTCCTCTTCCCCAGTCCATTCATTATCTCCACAGCTGGTCGGAGCAGATGCGAGCGAGTCTCTCAGTCACCGTACACTGGCTAATAATTCACCATTCACCTCTGCGAAACTGCAACCGGATGCTGTAAACAAGTCCATGGTAGAAGGATGCGAAGGAGAAAGTGCTGTATAAAAATTTCCTCAAAAAGGCTGAGGCATGCTATATTTAGACCTGAGGAAAACGAGCAAAGGATGCTTTCAGCAGCTGGGTAGTGAGATAACATATTTTTGGGAGAGCCTACAAACACGGAGCACCCTGGGTGTGCGAAGTGGCCCTCCCCTGAAAACTCAATTAAAAGGCAGGCCAAATAAATTATTCAGTGTCTAAACATCCAGAGCGGGGCTCGCTGGGACTTTGCGTGTGTAGGTACAACGGGAGATTTACGGTTGCCTCAGTGGTCCCCAGGTCTCTGCCCACTTCATTGTGGAGTCACCCTAGATTTATAAGCCTGTAGCTCATTTACTTGCATTGAATGCATGTAAACAATGGAACATGGCTCTTGTTAGATGTGCCAAACACATACACACGTCATTCGTGCCTTTGTAGCACCTGTC
The DNA here is from genome assembly GCA_012976165.1 of Labeo catla. Lineage (NCBI taxonomy): Eukaryota > Metazoa > Chordata > Actinopteri > Cypriniformes > Cyprinidae > Labeo > Labeo catla. Next base: position 743,256 of record VONZ01000020.1, on the reverse strand, counting down.
TCGCTGAAAATTGAGTGGCCGCATCGTTTCATCAATGTCACCTCAAGGCTACAAGAGAGCATTTGTCAAAATAAACAATAGTCCCTTCTGCCCTCCATCTTTCACTTCTGGGGGCGCGGGTAACTGTGGCGACGAGAGCCCCTCTCTCTCTTCTCACTTCCTTCCTAATCCCTTCCATCAGCTCTGCCAAAGAGGGAGGAGAGAAAGAGAGAGAGAGGACAGAAGGAGAAAGAAAGGGGAAGAAGAAATACAGGAGAAGAGAGTGGCACTGTACTTCACCCAGAAACCTCAAAGAGCTCAAGGACCCTCCAGCTATGCTTGGGTAACACTTCAAAAGGCTGGTGCTGATTGTACCAGGCTGGTCCAGGGACAGGGGCCAGTTGCTGTGTTTTAGGACCCCATACTGGTGCCCTCCACTCCAGCTGACATGCTTTTACCAGCTGAATAGGATGCAAACAGTACAAAAAAAATTATAAATAGCTGTGTGTACAAAAGAGGTATTCCAGTAGGGTATGCGAGTCTGTCCGGGATTTAAATGGAGCGAGTATATGGCAAAAAAAAAATTTCCATTGTGTTTTTCAAAGAAAAATACTCACCGAGGCTGCATTTATTCGATTAAAAACAGTGATATTGTGAAATATTATTACTAATTTAAATAACTTCTTTTTATTTTTATCATATTTTGAAATTTCTGTGATTGCAAAGCTGAGTTTTTAGTAGCCATGACTCCAGTCTTTAATATGCTGATTAGGTACTCAAGAAATTTCTTCCTATTTTTAATGTTAAAGGAGAAGTCAACTTCCAGAACAACAATTTACAGATAATGTATTCACTCCCTTGTCATACAAGACGTTCATGTCTTTCTTTGAGTCGTAAAGAAATTGTGTTTTTTGAGGAAAACATTTCAGGATTTTTTTCATTATAATGGACTGATATGGTGCCCTGAGTTTGAACTTCCAAAATACAGTTTAAATGCGGCTTCAAACGATCCCAAATGCGGTTGTAAACGATCCCAGACGAGGAAGAATCTAGCAAAACAATCGGTTATTTTCATTAAAAAAAAAATACAATTTAAATACTTTATAATTTCAAACGCTCGTCTTGCCTTTCTCTCCCTGAACTCTGTGTATTCTGATTCAAGCGATAAAGGACGATTTTGAAGTTGAAGGAGAACATGAGATGAGATTTCATGAAAACAGAAAAACAGAGATTGGGAAGAGCAAGACAAGACGAGTCTTTGACGTTAAAAAGAATATAAATTGTATAATTTTTATGAAAATAACCGATCGTTTCGCTAGTTAAGACCCTTCTTCCTCGGCTGGGATCGTTTACAACTGCATTTGGGATCGTTTGAAGCCGCATTTAAACTGCATTTTGGAAGTTCAAACTCGGGGCACCATATCAGTCCACTATATGGAGAAAAATCCTGAAATATTTTCCTCAAAAAACACAATTTCTTTACGAGTGAAGAAAGACATGAACATCTTGGATGACAAGGGGGTGAGTACTCTCTCTAAATTGTTGTTCTGGAAGTGGACTTCTCCTTTAATAATAATTCATATTGTTTGGAGAATCTGTGATGCACTTTTTTTTTTTGTTCAGTATTCTTATTTGAAATATTTTGTAATATATAAATGTTTTTAATATGACATTTTGATCAATTTAATTTGTCCTTCCTTAATAAAAATTCTCTTTTTTATTTGTTTATTTTTGAAAATCTTTATTATCCCAGGAACACAACTATTTTCTAACACTAAGACATTTTTCTTGAGCAGCCAAATCAGTTTGTCTTAAAAAAAGACATTTATTAAAGCAAATTCATAAAAACAGCTATTCTTAACTGTGATGATATTTCATAATATTTTACATATTTCTGATCAAATAAATGCAGCCTTAGAAAATTTTTTTTTTTTTTTGCCTAAATGTATTTTTCGCTATCAGAAAATTGCCAATAGAAAGCTACATATGATAAATCTCCAAGATACATTCTTGAAATACAAGGAGAGGATAAATTCCATATTTAATTAAAAAATAAAAATGTAATCAAGGCTGTGAGGGATAGTTTTTCTTTTTTTCATTGAGTTAGTCTGTGTATAGATTTTTTTTTTTAAATAGTGTTTTATATATACACTGCTGTTCACAAATTTAGGATTAGTAAGATTTTTTAAACGGACATTCTAATGCTCATCAAGGGTGCATTTATTTGATCAAAAATCTAAACAAAAACAAAAATATTGTGAAATATTATTTCAATGTAAAATAACTGAGTTCTATGTGAATATATTTTGCAATGTAATTTATTTCTGTCATGCAAAGCTGAATTTTCAGCATCATTACTCCAGTCTTCAGTGTCACATGATCCTTCAGAAATCATTCTAATATGCTGATTTACCATTGTTGAAAACAGATGTGTTGCTTAATATTTTGTTGGAACCTGTGATATTTTTTCTCAAACAGCATTTACCTACTTGCTTTCTTTTGTAACAATACAAACTTTCGGGGTCTGTAAATCTGTATTCTTTCTTTTTTTGAATGAAATTAATATTTCAATTCACCAAGGATGTGGTAAAATTGATAAAAAGTGGTAGCAAAGACTAAAATCTATTTTGAATAAATGCTGTTCATTTTAACTTTTTATTCATCAAATAATCCTGAAAAAAAAAAAACAGGATTCAAGTACACAAATAAACAAATAAAAGTAATAAATCAGTATATTATAATGATTTCTGAAGGATCATGTGACTGAACACCAGAATGACTGATAAAAATTCAGCTTTGCATTACAGGAATAAATTATATTTTAGAATATATTAAAACAGAAAACCATTATTTTAAAGTGCAATAATATTTCTTGTATTACTGTTTTTTCTGTATGATCATATGAAAATTAAAAAAACCCTCCCAAACTTTTGAACGGCAGTGTATATTGTCTGTGATGTGTTATATGGTGAAGCCAAAGAAAATTTAAAGTTTCTAAAGTTTAACATTATAAAGGTAAACTGAACTGAACAACCCTTAATACTGTAGCTCGTATCTTATTTTAAAACCCACGTTTTCCATTTTTTCATCTTTTTTAGGTCAGACAATTTCACTGTTGAACAAACCGACACCAAGATCCTCAACAGGAAGCCTCTTACAGCCATGTTTTTATTCAAGTCAAACTGAATATGACATCAACCCTGACAAAGGTCAATCAATGTGTGTGTGCGGGTAACCCAGAACGCACTGCAGCAATGCTGGCCAAATACACATCAGTGCAGTTGCACTAGATAATGTGTCTTTAAAAATAACCCGTACTGCTTTCTGTAACAATGCATGACAGCTCTCATGATGTTTATATAATAGACGGTGTGTGTGTGTGTGTGTGTGTGTGTGTGTGTGCGTGTGTGTGTGTTCACGCCTCGTTGGGTCTGTAAGGGCAAGCCACGCTTGTACAGTGCATCTGTGCGCATCTCTAACTAAGTCACTGCGAGTGGCGACTGCTGAGTATAGGTCACTGCACAAAGCATGCTGGGAATGTGACAGTGGGATCCCAGTAAAAAACAGGAAGCGAGGTGGCAGGAGCTTCCTGCGGTGGCATTCAGCCTCGTCTTCAGGTCCAAAGAGTGAATTGGCACAGCAGTCTGTCAAGCACACACCTTAACGTAGACACGTACACACACACTTTTGGACCGCATAAGGTCACCCATTGAGGCTTTTAGAAGTGCTGCTGCCATTTTCTTAAAAGCCTCCATTTTTCTCTCATTAAAAAAGGTGACGGCAGAAAACAGGCACATCACATAGAGAACACCGCATACATTCATCTCAACCTGCACCTTTTCAACACCAAATAACAGGCTGTGAATGTGCATGTGTGTATTTGTTATCCATAACTGGAGGAAAAAATGTGTCTGGTTATGTAATAGCAGAGCGGATGGGGATTTGCGGCTCTGCCCTGTCCATCACAGACGTGCCCATTAGTGTGGGTTCTAGCTGTATGGACCCCCAGCTGTTCGCCATAGTGAACACTCTTGATGCAGTCTAAAGGCTCTTTCACACCAAACAGGATACGAAAAAGCTAAACGAATCACAGACGAATGGCTCCTTCGCACCAGGAGTGAAACTAATATAGGGCTGAACGAAAAGCACATTCATGTTGGTACAACAGATGCCATAACGCACCCTTCAGCTGGTCTATCTGAAGCACAGGATGCAGGAAAAACAAGTTTGAGACTGTCAAGTTTAACAATAAAACACTGACGTGATGTTTAACTAAAGTGATTTGCCTTTTTTGTGAGGTGAAATTAAGGGATGCACTGATATTAAAGAAGTTCACTTTCAGAATAAAAATTTCCTGATAATTTCCCGATAACTTACTCAACCCCATGCATTCAAGATGTTTACATCTTTCTTTCTTCAGTCAAAAAGAAATTAAGTTTTCTGAGAAAAACATTGCAAGATTTTTCTGCAAATAGTGGACTTCAATGGTAGCCAATGGTTTTAAGGTCCAAATCGCAGTTTCAATGGAGCTTTAAAGGGCTCTACACAATCCTAGATGAGGAATAATGGTCATATCTAACAAAACGATTGGTCGTTTTCTTAAAACAATACAAATTGACATACTTTTTAACCACAAATGCTCATCTTGCACCAGCCCGACCTCACACATTACGTAGTCATGTGTTGGAAAGGACACGCGACGCAGGCAGAAGTACCGACCCAGTGTTTACAAAGCAAACGTGCAAAGACAGGCAAATGCCCTTTACAAAAAAGTTTAAACAACAATGTCGGACGATTTTAAAGTTGGAGGAGAAAATGAGATGGACTTTTTCACCACAGATGAAGAACTAACCAAGCATGACCTTTATGTAATGTGTGAAGACAAGTCTAGCATTTGTGGTTAAAGAGTACACAAATTTTAATATGATATGAAAATGGCAGATCGTTTCGCTAGACAAGACCCTTATTCCTTGGCTGGGACTGTGTAGAGCCCTTTGAAGCTGCACTGAAACTGCAATTTGGACCTTCAAACCGTTGACCACTATGTTGTACCTTTGATAGCAAAAAGCCAATAATTATTTTCAGGTCAAGACTGATAACAGATAAACTCTACATGGATTTATCAAAATACATTTAAAACAAATTAATACCAAACATTAAGAAATATTCCTTCCTTTCTTTCATTGATAATCATAAATATTTCCTGAGTGTCAAATCAGCATATTAGAATGATTTTTTTTAAGGATCCTTTGACACTGAAGACTGGAATAACGGATGCAGAAAAATTCAGCTTTGCCATCACAGGAATAAATGACATTTTCAAACACATTAACATAGAAAACAGTTATTTTAAAAGAGACTATAAATATATATAGTATTGACAAGAACAAACTGTATTTCACAAAGGGCAAAAGTGTGAATGTTTCCTGAATATTTTATACATATTTTAAACTTGCTAATCATGGATTATGCCTGTAGTTCAAAGAGGTCGTGAGCTGCAAAAAAGAAAACCAGTTTGTTCTTGTGCAAATGTTCATCCCCGGTCTGAATATCTTCATATAAGTACATTGTTTCCTTTCAAACTGTTGTTGGTATTGAAAATTAGTGCCTAAAGGAGACAGAAGCATCCAAAAGGGGCCGTCCTAGAATCATACATCATCCTGAATGTAAACCACCCATCTTCCAGCACAATACAGTAACACAACTAATTGTTGGGAGTAAAGAAATGTACTGGAACTGTAAGATCATGCTTTACTGCACCAGGGAGTGTTTTCAGATCCTTCCTACCCCATGATCAACCCCAGAAAACACCCACACACTTGGAAATAAACTCCAAAAAATCAAGTGTGAAGCAGAAGCGCACGGCAAGCGTATCTAAATACCAACCGTAACAGATAGGCAGCGACCCGCAGAGCCAAGAGGATTTATCTGAAAACTAACCGTGAGACGAAACGCTGACACTGAATACATATAGACCAGCTTCCCTGTGAACTACATGAGAGGACGAGAGAATAAAATCCTGAAATAGACTCAGAGCAATGAATGTACCCGTGAACACGGGGCTTCACGCAAACCAAATTACAACCTGTCAGATTCTCAGCTGGTGCTTCCAAAAAAACGCACCAAGGAGATTGATCAGTCCGCCCCGTGATGCTAAAGATACTTAAGGCAGTCAACAGAGAAGAGTCAGAAATGAGAGAGAGAGAGAGAGAGAGAGAGAGAGAGAGCTGGGAAAGGTGAATCAGGATCAGGTCATTTCTGAGCTAAACTCAGCTTTCGTTTCAGATGGATGTGAATTTAAAGAACTATAAAGATGGAAAGCACACTGGAGAAAAAAAAAAGGAGGTGAGGACTTCACAGCACTGCTTTAAATATACAGCATTCTCACAGCGCCCCCTGGAGGCACAGAATGACAAGGTGATGACTAACACAAGAACTTCTTCAAACCTGACACAAGGCACCAAGAATGTCATGAAGTGGGATAGAAAACATGTTAAGGGCAGCTAATTGGCTGGAGTAGATAGAATCATGATCAACAATGGAAGTAAATGGACAACAAAACTGGTTCTAGTCTTCAAAATATAGGTGATACAGGTTTGAAGCAATGTGAGGGAGAGTAAATTCTGACAGAACTCACTTTTTCTCTGTGAACACTCCCTTGAAGATCTTGATTTGATCTACTCCAACTAATTAGTCAGCTTTCACGTGCTTTCTATCTCACTTTTAGTCACTCCTGGTGCCTTCTGATGCTTTTTGAAGAAATTACGGTGACATTTGAAGAAATTTCATGCATTTTATTTAAAATATCCCTTTTACAGGAGTGAAAAATCAATTAAATGGCTGAAATTTGACCAAATTTCAGGATTATTTAATAAAAAAAAAAAGTTACAAAGAACAGCATTTATTCAAAATATAAATCTTTTCTAAAGTCTTTGCTATTACTTATTAATTTAACACATCCTTGCTGAATAAACAAATTAATTTCTTTAAAAAAAATAAATAAATAAAAAAAAAAGAAAGAATAAAAATTAACTGACACAAAACCTTCGAACAGTAGTGTTTATTGTTATAAAAGAGTTATATTTTAAATAAATGCTGTTCTTTCAAACTTTTTATTCATCAAAGAATCCTGAAAAAAAGTATCACAGGTTCCAAAAAAAATATTAAGCAGCACAACTGCTTCCAATATTTACAATAAATCAGCACATTAAAATGACTTCTGAAGGATCATGTGACACTAAAGACTGGAGTAAAAAAAAGACGCTAAAGACGCTGAAAATTCTTTTTTGATTACAGGAAATAAATTTGATTTTAATGTATATTTTATATATATATATATATATATATATATATATATACACAATTTTACAGCATAATAATATTTCACAGTATTAGTTTTTCTGTATTTTTGATCAAATAAACTCAGCCTAGATTAACATAAGCATAAACTTCTTTTAAAAAAAATAAATAAATAAATCTTACTGAATGGTAGTGTATATAAATTAAATACATATTTACACACACACACACACACACACACACACACACAAAACCAAGATTTTATTTTTTAATAAGTCTTCATTATCTCAAAATTGCCAAATATTGGCCATAAAATTGATGGTAAAACCAGATTTCTTCATCAATATGGCTAGGATATAGTAGATTTGCCCATGCAAACATCTTAATTCCTTACTTTAAATTATTCCCCATTAGAATGTTGGTGTACATCTAAACGAAGCCACAATAGCTTCTATTTCCCCCATATTGATCGGCTGTTGTCACAACAGGCTTCCAACAAAGCTGCAAAGCATTGTGGGGGGAAAGTGAGTCACACTGAGAACAGTAGGAGCCTTGCAGACCTGCTGTGCCACTCCATGTACTTCTTTACCGGTCCTTGGCTTGTCAAAGTGCTCCAGACAGCCATAGAAACTCCACAATATCATTACGCCACATTCAGCAGTACACCCTATCATTAACCATGACTGACATACTTAATTTACATAAAACAGCAGCTCACAGATTGTCGCCAAAAACAAGAGATGAAATAAAGCGATCTTTGAGAAGCAATAAAAGCTCTTTGATTTTTCAGACCTGAAACCAAAACAAAGCAGACGCAGACACACGCAAAATTTGCCAAGACCTTCATCTTCACAGACACAAGCTCAAAACAGCGGAAGTCATGTGACGACACACTCTACAAAGCCCCCCAAATAAATTAAGACTTCAATTAAAGATTAAAGCCAGTCACAGAGATCCTGAGAGAACTAACTCCTTCATTAGAGAAAAAAAGAGACCCTGTTCAAAGAAAAGCTCCGCTCTGCCGGTCTTCTGAGGCGCGAGAACACACACATACACACACGGCATCTCAAAACCGGCAGTGGAGTCCAACTGAGTGACAGTTGAGTTCGGCCTCACAGAGGGAAGACTAGTAGAGCATGAAATTAGAGCCCTCTATTCCAGCCTAGCAGGAGAAAGACGTCTGACAGAGACTGAGAGAAAAGGTGTGCGCGCATGCTATCTGTGACAGGTGAGGGAAGGAAAGGCAGAGCGTTGGGAGGGGGAGTAAACGTCTCGGCACAGTGGCTGTTCTGTCAGGTAGAAAAGAGAGGAACGACTGCAAGTGAACATGAGAGAAAGGCCAACTCGCTTTGACCTCTGTGAACAACCTTAATTGTACCCACTGGTCTCATAATGTGGTGTTAAAAGCAAGTTTGGGAGAATGTGACCTGCAGCCAAGAAGCCTGAGTCATTTAAGTTTAAACAGAACAGAATGGAGAGAAGAACGGGTTCACTTCAGCTTTGAGTGGTGCTGTGCTGCCCCCTGCTGGTGAGAGCAAAGAGACTGATATAACATGAACCTGAGGACCTCTATTTAAAACATTTGTTTTAAGCTATGGAAGCAGTTGCGATAAAAGCTGCATGTTTGTAACGACACATTGTACCATACTAATATTACTTTTAGTACATACACTACCATCCAACTTTAGAGCCTTTTTAAAATGATTTTGAATCTCCTGCGTTCACCAAGGTCAAATTAATCTGATCATTAGCACAGCTAAAACAGTGAACTATGCAATATTATTACTATTTAAAATAAGTGTTTTCTGCTTTAATATATTTTAAAATGCAATTTAGTTATGTGATGACAAACCTGGAGATTTATTATTATTACAGTGGCATGCGAAAGTTTGGGAAGCCCTTGCAGGGGAAAATATGAATAATTAAAATATGAGAGATCATACAAAACGCATGTTATTTTCTTATTTAGTACTGTCCTGAGTAAGACATTTTACATAAAAGATGTTTACATATAGTCCACAAGACAAAAAACAAATAGCTGACATTATTAACATAACCCTTTAAAAGTTTGGGAGCACTGTTCTTCAGAAAAATCCTCCAGGTCATGCAGATTCTTCAGTTTTCCAGCATCTTTTGCATATTTTAACCCTTTCCAACAATGACTGTATCATTTTGAGATCCATCTTTTCACACTGAGGACAACTGAGGGACTCGAACACAACTATTAAAAAAGGTTCAAACATTCACTGATGCTCCAGAAGGAAACACAATGCATTAAGAGCCAGGGGGTTAAAACTTTTGAACAGAATGAAGATGTCCAAATTTTTCTTATTTTGTTGAAATATCATTTTTTTCCCCCCCATTTAGTACTGCCCTTCAAAAGCAACAGAACATACTTGCATGTTTCCCGGAAGACAAATTAAGTACAATTTACCTTGATCTTCACATTCAAAAAGTTTTCATGTCCCTTAATGCATTGTGTTTCCTTCTGAGGCCTTAGTGAATGTTTGAACCTATTTTAATAGTTGTGTTTGAGTCCCTCAGTTGTCATAGATCATCCAGGTAACCACGCACAGTATTGAGAACCAAGGGTTCCCTTAATAACTTTAGCTATTTTTGGTCTTGTGGACTTGTTATGTAAACATCTTTTATGAAAAATATCTTACTCAGGACAGTACTAAATAAAAAAATAACATGCATTTTGTATGATCTCTCTTATTTTGTTAAAAGTATTTATATTTTCAGATTCTGCAAAGGCTTCCCAAACTTCCGCATGCCACTGTATCAACACTGAAAACAGCTGCTTAATATTTTTTGTGGAAACAATGATACACTGTTTTCAGGATTTCAGGATTTGATGAACAAAAGAAAAAAATTATAAAACATAGAAATGTCTTTAGTGTGACTTTTGATCAATTTAATGCATACTTGCTGAATAAAAATATTTCTTTATTTCAGAATTTTTTCACCTAAATTACAGAACAGTTTTGGTTTCGATGTCAGCGAACAAACTCGCTACTGTTGAGTTAAATCAAGTTATAAAGTCCGAATTAGGAGAAGAAAAAAAAAAGATTGAAAAAAGAATTGTAAGAAAGTAGGTATGTTATGTAAAATGTTATAAGTTGTTTAAATAATCTTTCATGCTGTAACTGTAGGGCTAATATAATATGTCCCCTATTAATTGCATATGTGAATATTATGTAGACCTATTGTTTAAATCAAATGCATGCTTTAAAAGTAGAGTAATCATAGCAGGTTTCATCCATAGTCTGTCCATATAAATGCCTGCATTTAGCTTCAAATGGCATCTTTGATGACAGTATTCTCTAAAAATTATTTACATTGCGATTCTGACATCCAAAGGCACAACGATACATTTTTTTCTCTTATTCCATGGATAAGAGAACCCGTTTACCCGTTTCCCTCCACTTGTTACCAGTGTTTTTCTGCCACCATGCACGCGCAGCTGCACGTGGCGTAACATTTAGATTTTCTGTCACTAATCACACCTCTAGAAAATACAAGACTAACTTTCATGCTAATGGTTTATATACAACCATTATTTATCTTTTATCATTTAAAAAAAACAACACAAACAAAATTGTAAACACTGTACACTGCATTTAACTAGTATTTCATTTGGAACGCAGCCCTAAACTCTTCCACATGCACTTTTGAGCTCTGCTCAAATTAATCACTGCCAGAGACACAAAAGGCTAAATTCCTGTCTTTATTCAGCTGAGACTGTAGCAACAGGGTTTCATTCACAGAGCTCAGAAAACGAAGCCAAAACACACCACAATGAACATAAATCTTGTCAATTTAACCACATATGCATATGCTGCTTATGCTGTAGGGCAAACAAAGTACTGTCTCTCTTGCACCACCTGCTGACAAACTAAAGGAAAGTACTTAACCTTGAGCGTAGTTATATGGCCAGACCACTTAAAGACACTATCGATTTGATGAGAGGAAAAGCAGACGGGCTTTAGTAAAAGCTTTTAATATATTCAACTATTCACAATTTAATACCACCCTATGCTGAGTAACTTAAAACTTCTGTATGAAGAGATTCTCTCAATAACACCAGCTTAGACTGAAAGTTTACCAAGACTGACTCACTTCTAGGCCATGAAAGACAGGATTGAATTGACCATGAGACATGTGGACACCAAACACTCTCAGGCTCAAACATCTCAGTTTCGGCAGTCACAGGCTCCACGTTGACATCCGGATGCAGCCCAATTTGATCCAGGCTTTGAGGGGAATGGAATCTGTCTGAAAAGCATTATAAAGCAGCACAACAGCTGCTCTAACCGAAACCAGTCCAGCTGGTAGAGCCGTCCGTGAAGCAGAAGATGAAGCACTGGATGAAACTTAAACATGCAAGCCTCTGAAATGGTCACAGCTTTTATTGAATTATTCTTTAACGACTCTTGATTAGAATTAAAACAATGAAGCAGATGTTTGAAAATAGACATGAATATAAAAATATGACAACACATTCTGTACAATTCACATGCTTGCTATTAGGCCTTCACTGCCAAATTATATACAATAGCAAATGAAGTTTATTACATATTTTGTCTAATTTGATCATGCATTCAACTGCCAATACAAATTTTCCCTATATTTTAATCCATTCACTGGAATTCCAGATTTCCTTCCATAGTCAGCTTAAAGAAAAAAACAAAACAAAAAAACAACTGTACATTTGTGTACATTCCTGGCCCTATATTTCACCCTGGAGAACAAGTCAGAAAGCACATCATGATTTTGTCTGCCTGTAATTACTAAAGCCATAATTCATAAGGGAATGACATCATCTTTTTTCGCAAAGGTTAGCGTGTTTAGACAGAGCCTGAGCAGGACTGATTCCTCAGCGTGTTCGTCAGAAGCCAAGAATCCAGCTCAAAGGAAAGGAAGTTGCTGCAATAGCAGGCTTTTGTAGAATTCACCCACATAGATAGTGATCATGCATATCATTCCTGACACAAAGAGGAAGGACTCAGTATTGTTTCGCGCAGCAGGGGAAATCCCTCTGATGGACGCTACAGTGAGGTCAGATATTGCCTGGAATAAAGGGTTACTATCAGGGTCAGAAATTAATGAGGGCTTGTGGTAAAAATGCCTCCGAAATGAACAAAAATGCCATAAATTCAAAACAAAGGAGCAAAAAGTGCTCCTGTTGCCACGATTAAAATGAAATGTGAAAATGAATGAAGTGTCAATTCACGGAATCACATTTAGATTCATTCACACTGTATCGGATTGCTTTTACGCACTGTTTAGTAAAGCTTTATAACCAACCAAACGCTTTTCTGTTGAACTTAGGAATGCACTGGCCAATCAGAGGTGCTTAAATTACTCAGTGGTGAAAACGTGGGAGCTGTTAATGAGTAAATAACATTAATATTAATGTAATAATGTAAATAAAGGATTCATTTTGTAGCTTCAGTGATTATAACGGGAGTTTTTGCATAACTTGTGCTAAACTTGGCTAATGTCATGGACGATGTCCAGAATGTGACGTGCCCAAAACAAAAAGTTTTATATAGTTTTCTATATCGATATCAATATTCATTATTACAATATAAAGAGCAATAATCTACAAAAATGATTTTATCATAATTTTGAATCAGCCCTATAAGCTCCTATAAGATCTAATACTTTAGATACATTTAGAATTTTAAAACCGTTTGTTAAAAGTTTAAAATATTGATTGAAGTAATTTTAAGTATATGACATTAAAGACTACACACACTACCAGTCAAAAGTTTTTGAACAGTAAGATTATTAATGTTTTTTAAAGAAGTCTCCTCTGCTCACCAACCCTGCATTTATTTGATCCAAAGTACAGCAAAAACAGAAATATTTTTACTATTTAAAATACCTGTTTTCTAATTGAATATATTTTAAAATGTAATTTATTCCTGTGATTTCAAAACTGAATTTTAGCATCATTACTTCAATCACATGATTCTTCAGAAATCATTCTGATATTCTGATTTGCTGACAAAAAACATTTTTTATTATTATTATTATTATTATTATTATTGTTGAAAACAGCTACGTGGAATTTTTTCAGGTTTCTTTGACTATAAAGTTCAGAAGAACAGCATTTGTCTGAAATGGAAATCTTCTGTAACATTTTAAATGTTTTTTCATCACTTTTGATCAATTTAAAACATCCTTGCTACATAAAAGTATTCATTTATATAATAACATGGAGGCTTGTATTCTTTAAAAGAATGTAAAAATTAAAAATCTTACTGTTCAAAAACTTTTGACTGGCAGTGTACGGTTTTTTTTTTTTTTTATAATAATAATAATAGAGGTTATTATAAAAATTGCCCACACAAATGTAAAAAATGCCCCTGGAAATCAATTCCATGGGGCAAATATTGCCCCTTAATGGAAAAGTTCATTTTTGACCCTGGTTAGAACATACTACACTACACTGATATTAGGGCTGTCAATCAATTAAAAAGCTAATCATAAATAATCAGAAATACTGGTAGGTCTTCAAGGTCGATTTGCACAGATGGTAGGAAAATCCCAACTATAAAATTCATGTAAGAGTCCTGGCGGTGATTAGTTGCCCTTTTTTACATAAATTAATGTCATCAATATGACAACTCTAATATTTATACTCTCCAGCTTTTCAAACCTATGCTCTCTGCTAATCATAACAACTTCAGGAGGATATAATGACCAAAAACACACAAAGATGCTGACGCAGGCTTTCAGCGGTTCTTATCTCAGTGAGTGACAGTGTGAAAGACAGCACACAGGAGGAAGTACCAGAGCACATTTCCTGTCTGTCCTTGTGGCGTGTGCGTGAGCAAGAGGAAGTAAAGAATGCCGAGCCTATCAAATAGATGCCTCTCTCAACACTCTCCAGTTGCCAGACACAATGCAAAACCAATACAGCGCACACACAGACACATACACCTCTATCAGCACTTAAAGCAGGAAGGACACACACACAAACACACACTATAGTACTCTCTGCTGTCTTCTGTCTAGAGGCCTGCAGTTATGATTGGATCATTACTCATTACTAGAAGTGCCCAGAAGTATTCCCAGAATCTGTGCCCACAGAGTTTTACAAAAAGCTCATGTGAGCAGACTCACTGCTTGCTGGTTGATGGCTGTAGCTAACTAGATATAATGTGTATGCCTTCCACTTGCCGATTTGACTGTGGCGTACTATGGGATTTTATGCATCTAACCACAAAATCTGGCTGATAATGAATGCAGAACAATATTAACAGTACAGCTGATCGCTAATTGTGAGGTAGCTAAAATACGACACTGTTTTGGACACCTAGTAATCACACCACCCACTACATCAGCTTAACTACTGGTGTAAGACAAAATGATTGGAATCTGCCTTTTACCCATGCACAGCTTAGCAAGATTTACTGTAGACAGCAGGGTTGCCAGGTTTTCACAATAAAATCCACCCAATATCTACTTAAAACTAGCCCAAAAAAAAAAATCACGCCCCGCCCCCCTGCTGTGAGAGACATTTCATGTGATTTTTATGGCTTCATCTGAGAAAACTAGCATCATATCATACTGTGTATACACACAGAAACTTCACGCCAACCGGTCAAAATAAAAGCACGGATTAACGTGTAAAACGCATTACGACTTACAAAATGCATTACTCTTGTATTACTTTTGTGCAGTATAATGTACGTCTTTATGTGTTTATATTTCTGACCAATTTAAATAAAACAAATGATAAAAATAAATATTACAACCAGATTAACCACTTAATTGTAGAAAAATAGCTGCAATTATTATTACAATTTTTTTTTTAACAGAATATTCACACAAATTTTCTTCCATGTATTCATTTAAACAGTAAACCTCTGTTTGTTTACCAGAAAATTAAAGGGTTTGATTAAATTTGATTAAAAAGAAATAAATGTTTAATGCCTTTATTTGATTGAAAAATTAAAACAAAATTTTCTGGGGAAAAAAAAAAAAAAAAAAAAGAAAAGAAAAAGATTGTAGAGCCATATTGTTCAAAATGTTAAAACTGACAGTTTTGGACTCTTTCACTGAAATAAATGTTCTTGTTATTATACAGAGAGTAAAGTACCGAAAAAAAAAAAGTTGGGTACTGGCACCCCTGCCTCATCCATCATGTCAGGTCAGATCACCTTCACCTGCACCTTCCTCAGCAAGGCACTTGTCATCTTGGTGGTGTGTTTGGGGTCATTATCATGTTGGAAAACTGCCGTTCGGCCCAGTTTCTGAAGGGCAGGCATCGTGTTCTGCTTCAGAAATGTGCAGTACATAATGGAATCCATGTTTCCCTCAATGAACCACAGCTCTCCAGTACCAGCAGCACTCATGCAGCCCCAGACCATGATGCTACCACCACCATGCTTGACTGTAGGAGAGACACAATTTTCTTGGTACTCCTCACCAGGGCATCACCACACATGCTGGACACCATCTGAGCCAAACAAGTTTATCTTAGTCTCATCAGACCATAGGACATGATTCCAGTAATTCATGCTCTTGGACAGGTTGTCTTCAGCAAACTGTTTGCACGCTTTCTTGTAAGCCAACTTCAGAAGAGTCTTCCTTCTCAGATGACGCCAATGCAAACCGATTTGTTGCAGTGTGTAGCGTATGGTCTGAGTACTGACAAGCGGACCTTCTACTTCTGCAACCTCTAAAGCAATGCTGGCAGCACTCATGCATCTGTTTTTTGAAGCCAGGTTCTGCACCCGACGCACAGAACAAGTCCTCAACTTCGCTGATCAACCCTTGCGAGGCCTATTCCGAATGGAACGCGTCTCTGTATGACCCTGGCCACAGTACTGTAACTCAGCTTTAGGTTGTTACTGAACCTTTTATAGCCTAGGCCATCTTTGTGGAGAGCAACAATTCTAATTTTTTAAATCTTCAGAGAGTTCTATGCCATGAGGTGCCTTGTTGAACACCCAGTGGTCAGTATGAGAAAAATTGTACTCAAAGCATCAAATTTTAACTGCTCTAATACAAGATACACAACTTTGTATGGTCCTGTCAAGCAGACAAAAACATGAACATGATGAATAGGCTGATGAAAAATGTGGCTTTGCATGGTTAAATGACATAGTGCTGTTATCACTTAGGGTGTACTCACTTTTGTGGCCAGCTATTTTGACAATGGCTGTATGTTGAGTTACAAGTTCACTTAGGGTGTATTCACTTTTGTTGCTCACTTTGTGTTGTTTTGACAATAATAGCTGTATGTTGAGTTATTTTCAGGGGACAGTAAATATACACTGCTATACAAGCTGCACATTGACAACTGTAAAAATATATCCAAGTTTAATTTCTATAGTATTGTTCCTTAAGAAGATATACTAAAAACATTGCTGAAATGTGATCACACCTTCCATCCAGGAATCACAAAGAGCTTTGTGCTTTGTTACTTATGAAAAGAAACAGTCTCCACTCTCGAATACTGTCCATCTGATCACAACATACAAACAATAAATGCCTTTTTGATCATCTTAAATGTGGCATGACATTGCTGTGTATTATATATGAAAATAAATAGCAGCTGAATATAAAAGTTTGGGCTCTGTTGTTAATTTTAACCTCTAATATTATAGGTTCTCTGTATAGTTTATGGCATTAGTCGATTAGCATTGGTGGCAAAATTTATATTATTAGGGGTTGCAAAGGGATTAAAAAAAATCCAGAAACTTTTTGGAAAATATTCAAAGTTTAAAAAATAAAATAAAATAAAATAAAATAAAATAAAAATAATTCTAATTGTCATTCTACCAGTTAAAAGAATAAAACGTATACCCTATCAAACTGAGCAGCCAATAAGGTGTATAATGCATGACCTCACTGAATACAGCCCTCGTCCCACAGCACTAAAGTAGGTGACCTGTCGAAAAATATAGTCTGCTCTTATCGCCAGACAACAGGCATGTCACAGTCTGTGTGTGTGACTCACAAATGCCCTGAGCTCCAGTGACGGGGATATCTAATGCTCTACAGCTGGAGCAAACCACTTTCACTGCAAATAAGCAAACACAGGCACAGGTATGCAAAAAACACAGAGACTGGGAGTGTGTGCCTGACACTCAGGCTAACACAAAACCTGCACACACAAAGCAAACACAACCTTAAACATAGGCTGGATTCATTCTCTGGCAGTGTTCTGCATGTCAGAGACAGCAGGCATAGTGGCATCAGGCAGTGAGAGAGCAGCGGCCCACAAAGTAAATAAAAGCCTCTGGACACACTGTGCTCAGCCATGTCTGACCGATCCCTACTATTCTGTCACATCTAATCACATCCATCGGACAGAGCCAGCAGCTCCTGCAGTGCCACACTTGCTCCATCTACTATACTCCATATCTTTCCTCTTATACTATACTACTAGGCAGAGCAGAGGTTCTTTCAATGCTATAGCCAAGTGGAGTCAAAGTTTCACAGATGACACAAACATATGGGGAAAAGCCACAGCAATCACTGGTTATTTCATCATTATTTACTCTCAAAAAATGAGAAACTTTGACAAAACATCTGAAGTGGTTTTCATTGTCCATTCAATAAGGATGTAACAATATCAAAATCTCACAATACAATAACATTGCGATATGAAGCACACGGTAAGAAATTTGTGATATTTAAAAAAAAAAAAAAAAGACAAGGATGAAAATTTTGTACATTTTAATGTTAAAATCTAATGCACTTTGAGAGTTCAAAATTAAGAGCTCCAAACCATGTTCTTAGCTAAGATAACAAATCAGTAAATTGACTTGTGCCTGAACTTTAAAGGGGACTCAACCCTCTTTTTATTTGTGATATACTCTGTTAAAAACTATTGGTTGGGTCAACTTAAAGTAATTTGTTACTCGGCTGCCTTAAATTTTTAAGTTCAGTCAACTCAGAAAAGTTTAGTTAACTTGTAAACTAGGAAATGTCAATTTGTACTACGTGACAAAGTCAACTTAAAGTTTTAAGGCAGCTGGGTAACTTACTCAGCTTTTAAGTTTAACAAACCAAATTTTTTGTTAAGTCAACTCAAATATCTAAGCTGTCACATAGTACAACTTAACATTTCATGTTGATTAAACCTATTTGAGTTGACTGAACTTAATTTTAAGGCAGCAGGGTAATAAATGATTTTAAGTTGACTCAACAAATTGTTTTTTTTTTTTACAGTGTACTCTCTCAGTCTAAGTCACACTGAATATAATAATATATATTATCTAATAATAATCATAGAATATAATAATAAAAATAACAACAACAGTAATAGACATATACTCTAAAAAAAAATGCACTGCAAAATAAGTGAAAAATATTTCATAGGTATATTATTTTTGCTTTACACTACAGTGGGGATATTACAATACTTCTTTCCTAATTTCTATACTTGAAAGAGATATTTTGAATTTGGACTGCAGTAACGTTATGCATTTAAACCACCAGCTGTCAGCAATTCATACTGCACTTTTAAGCTTTTATTTTGAAGGAAATCTTCAGCTTCACAAAAACATGTCTCACTACAAATCTAGTGAAATGCTGTAATCATCTGCCGCGAAAATAAAGTATAACTGGTGGCCGTTGCAACACGCGTTAAACTCAGCACATGCAATACATGAGTTCACTGCATTCACTGTGAACGGAGATATAGCTCACATTTAATAAGATAATATAGTTGCATTCACACACATCTGCACAACTGCATTCAGTTATAACCAAACTCACACCCACAAATTTTCAGGAATTACAATCGTATTTTTGGTGAAGCCCTACTGTGTGAACAGAATCAGATTGAGCACCTTTTTTTCGCGTCATACAGTGCAACATATGCCCTACACATATGTAACCCTGGACCACAAAAGCAGTCTTAAGTAGCATGGGTATATTTGTAGCAATAGCCAAAAATACACTGTGTGGGTCAAAATTATCGATTTTTGTTTTATGCCAAAAAATCATTAGGACATTAAGTAAAGATCATGTTCCATGAGGAGACTTTCCTACCGTAAATATATCAAAACACCTTCAGATTGCAGATTTTCGTATCTCAGCCAAATATTGTCCTATCCTAACAAACCATACATCAATGGAAAGCTTATTTATTCAGACTTCAGATGATATATATACACATCTCAATTTAAAAAAAAAAAAATTGTCCCTTATGACTGGTTTTGTGGTGCAGGGTCACATATAAGTGTGTCTAGCATGTTTACATGCATGGTTTCAGAAACTTACTGCTCCAGACAGTTTTGTGGTCTGAGCACGACTAAAATGCTCTGCTCATTACAGAGAAATAAAAACTGTGGTTGGTTAATTAAGATTTGATTGATGAAATTATGCCTCAGTTGAACTTCTGTCATGTCAAGTGTGATGTGACTTTGCAATTTTGAAGTCGCCGTCTTTGATATGTACTTTGAACATGGGCAATGGTTACAGGTGATAGTCACAAACAGATGGTGTGGCTTTAGTTGCACATTCATGCAGACAGTATTTGCGCTTTTAGGCTGATGTGTGAACAGAACATTTCGAAACTAACACCAACAAGTAAATGCTGTCATCAATCCCAAACACTGACAGCGTGAGTGTAGCCATAATCATTTTTGGGTGAGCTACCCCTTTAAACTGACCTCAGTTTAGTGAAACCATCTTGAAATTGCATTTGCATACCATTTTATGCTCATAAATGTTTCTCATTTCTAACTAAAACTGTCTGGGGCAGTCACAGTTAGAGAGTCAACTTGTAACCTGAAGGTTGCAGGGTCGAGTCTCAGTACCAGCGGGAGTTGTAGGTGGGGGGATTGAATGACCAGCACTCTCTTCCACATGTGCCCTTAAGCAAGGCACCGAAACCCCAATTGCTCCACGGGCTTCGGGTGTGTGCATGCACTTGGATGAGTTAAATGCAGAGCAAAATCCGAATATGGGTTACCATACTTTGCATGTTTCACTTTGAGAATTTAACACTATTTAAAGCTGATTTTACCCATTAGCAGTTAATGAAATGTTTAAAAGAGGGCATTTCACATAACCAATGTAAAACCCAACAGCCTGCACAGTCAGCAAGAGTTATTACATTCTGATGAAAAAAAAATGTACAGACAAAAATTTCCCCAATGAATTATTAGGTGTACTGATGAATTACTGCACAATAACACTGAGAAGGTGTATTAAAGGGATATTTGTATCTTTCTTCGGTGGATAATAAAAGATGTTTTTTTTTTTTTGTTTTTTAATATCTCAAGGTCTGTCCCATTTTTGTGTGCTTACACACAGCGTGAGTAATGCATTCACACCTAATACTCCAAAAAGATAAATGTCTGAATGATGTATTAATAATAAAACTCATACACTTAACAGAGCACATTGTGCATAGTTTACAGTGCATCATTAAGAACACACAATGGAAGTCAAAGGTCACCAACACTCTTGATTACCAACAATCTTTAAAAAAAAAAATCTTTTTTAATGTTTCACAAAAGAAATACAGGTTTGGAACAACATTGGGGAGACTAAAGGATGCCTGACTTTTAATTTCTGGGTTTGTAAATGAGTTTTTTGATTTCATGTTGACTTTAACATTCTCTTAAGGCTGTCATTCATATAATCAAGCTACAAAACTCCTCCCATCGGCACTGACTTTATGTAAGAGAGAGACACAGTGGCAGAAAGAGGCCAGGCAATATGAGCAGTGAGGTGTGGCTGCACTTAAGACACCGGAGAGCTCAGAGTGGATGAAACTGGTCTGCTTAAGACGAAAGCTGAGAGAGGAGCTTGAGAAGGTGCTGGCCTGCGACATCACCGCAGAGCCGAAGACTGCCTTAACATTCTCACATGCACTCTAGTGGACTTTGATGGGAAGACAGAAGAGGGATTATAACAGAATTTAAACAACATCTGAATGTGTAACAGGCCACCTATGAGCTTGCATCATGATCTTTTGGCAAGCTTGAAGCTTGAGAATATAGCAATGTCACAGCCACTAAGCCCACACTTAATACAAAACTAATACGCAACTGAGAGGAAATGAGAAGGCAGCTCAAATACAACGGCACACAACTACACCAAAGTGACAGTGTGGACCTGCTGACAACTTTCTGACAATGTTTACAAAAGCAACATATTAAAGTTATGATAAAATGGAAGTAGCGACACATTTTTCCTTCTGTATTGTACGTCTGAGTGAAAAAAATAGGGTGGCTCTTGGTTCTATGCTTCAGTTGTTGATTCACTGGAAGATCAAGTTATGACATTCTAATTAAACATTAATACATAAAATAATGAAACCTGCACAGATTAATTGTTCACAATAAGATCTATAACATGCATTTAAAAAATAAAAGTTGAATTTTTCATTTCATCTTTAAAATCTTTAAATTCCCACATTATTATTAAAGTTAACCTTCCCTGTGAGCACTAAAACACTATACTGATATATATATGAGCATTTCAAGTGAAAATCTCCCCCTAAACAAAACAGAGAGACCGCCCACTTGAGCAGCTATTACAGTTACAGTCACATGGTTACAATCTGTAGAAAAAATAGACTGCTTTCACTTGCTTAATGGTACAGTATCACTTCTAGCTGCATAGTCCCTGTGGGTACATAATAAGGTATTATATACAGTGTTCTAGGATGAACTATTATGAAACAGGTGGATATGTGGAACAAAGACAGCAGAGTTGTTCATCTGTAGCCATCAATTAAGCACATATATATAGGTTAATCTCGCCTGTATAACATCTTACACAATGAAACAGTACTGTGACAGTATCAGACCAGCTGATCAGTTCAACTCCAGACCGGTTTTCCATTCATGCATTAATAATGGTTTTGGTCAAGGACACATGGTTGAATAGTGATTCGCCGGATATCAAACCCCACTGAGCTGTCAGCCTAAACAGGGTTTAAGCATCATTCATTTCAAACGTGATCAAATACGCTGTCTAAATAGGCTTTGACACCCATCTACGGCTTTCCTCCCGGGTGACTCAGGACCGTGAGCCACACGAAACCTGAACAGCCCTGGTGTGTAACGAGACTCCTGTCGCGTACAGGTGACCGAAACATCAAACGCAAGTTTTTAAGAGTAGCGGGGGAGATTTTACATCATCTCACCTTTGGCTTCGCAGTCGGCGCAGTATTTGTTATCCTCCTCTCTCAGCATTTTGGACAGAATGGCCTGATGCTGCTCGTTCAGTTTCTGAGCCTTTTCCCTCTCCGATCGCGTCGTCATCTTGGCCCGTTTTCTGTCAGCGTTTCTGGATTAAATCACCTGTTTGCCCCCGATTCACTCTGTTCAATTGTAGCGTTATGAATGGAAGACCATCCCCTGTGAAATGAAACTATGGTGGGCTTACGGCAACAGAGCAGCGGCTGGGTTGAGACAGAGCGGCGGAATATGGCCGATTGGAGGAATTGACCGGAAGCGGAAACGGAGACGAGGAAAGTACTGTCAGCCGATTAAAATAGAATTAAAAATACGATTATTTGGTAACTAGAAGAGCGTTTAATCAAATCTGAGTGGTATATTATTTTTGTTTCGATTTAAAAGTCAGACCTATGCTTTGTGAAATCCAAATATAAGAGGAGACTGTGACTTTTACGTCATTGCTGACGTACGTATGTGCTGGAAGGCTGGGAAGCCGGTTTGACGCGAAATATGGATTAATAGTAGTTTACTTTGGCAAAAGCTATATTATAACCTGGGTCACAATATAAACTAAATTTGCGAAAGTATAATAAAGTAAAATAAAATTATTACTAGACAAACGTATCAAATACGAAAATACTATGAGAAAAACTAAGAACTATTAATCAGAATGTCAGAATTATGACATTGTTCAACAATGTATATCTTATTTATTGAATATGCCATCGATATTTATCATGCTCAGCAAGATATCAGTCAAGTTACCATTATTTGTTCTGTTTTGTGGTCTTTGTAGTGTTATTATGGTATAACAATTGTAAGCATGTATTATAATGCTGAGCAGGCTGTCTCTCCCAGCCTTGCTGTTGTGCCCTGATAATGTGTTTAACCTCTCCTTAAATGCTGATATGGTACTGCTTATCTGTAGCAATCCATGTGCATATATAGTAAAACTTTTGCAGTAACAACTGTTTTTATTCCACAAAATAAAACTGACTTATTTACATAATAACAAACACAAACCTTGGGCCAGTTACATAAACTTAGCCTCTGTGCTAAGACAGTGTCTTAATAACTAGCCTGGCCAAGTAGCAGTTAGCCAAGGGGTAATCGGTCTTATTTTTTGGAATCAACTTAGACTAATCTACATTTTTATGTAACTGAATTAAAAAAAAAAGACTAGTCAAAGAAAAAAATAGCTGAAAAGCTTTAAAGACTAGTCTTAACCTTTTTTGCATACGGCCCTTATGACAAAAATTTCTATGAATGTTTGAAATATGACCAAAAAAAAAAAAAAATGTGTCAAATATGTTTATTCCTTGAAGAGATCTTTCAGGTCTTGCAGACATTGTGTTACCCAAAGAGATGAGAACATTAGATTGCCAATAGTGGATTCTTTTCAAAATGTCTACTAACGTCTAAACAGAACCGTTCAAATAGTTCAAACTACTTTTCCACAAACTATTCATACTACATAGTAGGCCCATACGATCAGAAAAAGACATACACATTTCTGGTCCAGAAATTATCTTTTGTATCTGTATACAGAATTATTTACCACATTCAAGATATATTTAACAGGCAAACTAAAAATCAATACAACGTCCCTTCCTCTCCCAGTCACCATATCGTGTAGGTTCAGGACCTCTTGGACCACCTTTCTCCTTAGTTTCTGGATTCACATCATCTGGAAATCCTGTTAAGAGAGAAATAAAATATTTTTCCATTTTACATCATATTAATTGTATAAAATAACTATATACACATATATATTTATAGTTTTAGGCAACAATTAATCGCAATTTATGTATGTGTACTGTATTATGTATATATAAATACACACACGTGCATGTATACATTTAAGAAAAATATGGTATTTTTAGATATTAAATGTATTTATATATCATTTAAATTATATGAAAATAAATACATGCATGTAAATCCATGCAAATATTTTCAGTATATATTGTGTGTGTTAGGGTTGTGCCGATAGACGATAGTATCGTGTATCGACGATAGTCAGAGATATCGCCTGTTGCTGATGCCTTAAACGATAGCAAAACGATTATTGTTATTATCCGTCAAAAATAGGCGCCTAACTTTAGCGATGCCGTGCAGAGAGCAGCTTCTGGGGCGCTTCAGAAAATTACCGCAAGCACTGGCCGGAGGGGGTGTTTCTGGGTCGGAAGCTGACGTACGCGAAAGCGTGCATTCGTTTTCTTATGCGCTTTCTCCGGTTTTACTTTCACTTTTGAAATCGACCACGTTCAGCAAGGAGGTGAAAGTAACTCGTTTTGGGGGGAACGGCCCCCCTTCGCGCCGCAGACGTGTACAGTGTAAATACGATCACTCCGCTGTGGCGACCCCTGATAAAAAGGGAGCAAGCCGAAGGAGAGAGAGAGATAGATTTATTCATCATACAGTGATGCAACTATTGTATTCACCTATGGTACCGGGAGTTTTTTTTTTAAAGTGCATAAACTCGCACTAGGCCAGGCTAGTCATTATGTTAATGTTCGTCGCTCATTGTCTGTAGCTGCTTTATGTGTTTTTTGAATAACTAAGGAAACGTAAGTATTAGTAACTTACAATGTTTCTATTAAATTGTTATCATGTTAAGCACAAATTAAGTCATATTGAAAACATAAGGCTGCTTTTAGCCTTATGCTGGTGTTGGTTCACTTTCCGTTAATGAAACTAAGTGAATAATTAAATAAATTAGCACAATAATATCGTGTATAGGTGATCTCACAGGCTGACCATAGAACGATATGAAAATTGAGCATATCGCCCAACACTAGTATGTGTGTGTAACATTATATATACATACATATACACAGTACACACACATATTATATAAACAAAAACTTATTTTGGATGCGACTAATCGTTGTCAAGCACTAAAAATATATATGAAAAATATAAAATACATTTTACATTTATTAAAAAAGAAATTCTGAGCAGAAACGACGTGTGTTCTTACGTTCAAAGACACCTTTCGATTTTGACTCGGTTTCGTCCATGTCAAAGCGTCCTTGGGGCGTTTTCGCTTTCTTTAACGGTTCTTTATCTTTGGTCGCACCACCAGATGCATATCCTGCTGTCCTATGACATGCTGCAAACAAGTGCGGAGAGACACTTTAACAAATATGTCGCAAACTGACATGTATTTCGAACACGATTCCCAGTAATCGATATAAAGGCAGTTATATGCATAATAATATGACATTAGTACAAATCAGTGACATGTTGTGCAAGCATGTCAATGAACAGTTAAAAAAAATCCAAGCAAAGGTTGCACTCACCAGTATAAGTCGACTCTAAAAGCAATCCTCTTTTTACAAAACATGTAGCTGTAGTACAGCAAACACGTAAAAGAGACATTCTGAGTGTATGCTATACTAATCTGTTGTGAACTTTCCCTTGTCGCAGTAGAAAATTACACAACTGAAGAATGTTTTGGCGACTGAAAATGACGATGCATGCGTCATCATTTAAGGACACTCGAGAAAAAAATACTCTCGAGAGGGTTGCAGCGACGCTACAGAAGTGCAGACTCGAATGGTACTTGCATCTACTTTGCATGCATTTTTTTTCAAAGCGAAGAACAGACGACAAACACTATGGAAATCAGTTACAAAACACTACAAAATACTCCTTCGATTCCTGCACTCTAAAAATGCTGGGGTAAAAACAACCCAGTGCTGGGTGAAATATGGACAAACCCAATGATTGTGTTGTTTTGACCGAACAGTTGCGTTAAACGTTTAATCCAACCTTCTGCGTAGTTTTATTTAACTTAACTATTGATTAAAAATTGTAAAATAGGTTGTAAATTAAATCAGACACGCATACTAGAGACATTAGCAATAATCAAAAAGTAAATATTTCTTGATAAGCAATTAAAAAAAGTTTATTATTTAAATATTATTTATTCAACTTATTCATAAATGTTCATTTACTGAACGTATCAATAAATGTTCATTTCTAACCTATTTGGGGATCATTTTAAGCCAGCCATATAGTAATTGTTAAGCAATAGCTGAGTAAAATAAAACATTTAACCCAACCGCTGGATCAAAACAACCCAACGGCTGCGTTTGTCCATATTTCACCCAGTGGTGGGCTGTATTTAACCCAGCATTTTTTAGAGTGTGTGAGACATAAGCGGTAAAAAAATAACAATTTTATTATTTTAAAATAATTTGATAGAAAATTACAAAAATAACGTTGTTT
The DNA here is from genome assembly GCA_012976165.1 of Labeo catla. Classification (NCBI taxonomy): domain Eukaryota; kingdom Metazoa; phylum Chordata; class Actinopteri; order Cypriniformes; family Cyprinidae; genus Labeo; species Labeo catla. Next base: position 716,572 of record VONZ01000020.1, on the reverse strand, counting down.
TTAATATGCCAATGGCATAAAACATTTAAAGGTTTAAAACCCATGATATATCAGACGTGACTAAGCACAACTATAAATGGACAGTTTATGAATTATTAATGAATTAAAGTCAATTTATTTGAGACGTGAACGAAAACACTTCTTCATTTTGCAATACTTTGATTCAGATCTGCAGTACTGTTTTGATAGACATAAATTATACATGTGTTCGCAAAAAAGTAATCAAACTAATCACTATTTGAATGCCTTGTCTATTTATTTGCATATTATCAATATATGTCAGACATTATAAAATTTGTAAAATACAATATGAAAATAATACGTGAGTCTAAACGCATCCTTATGTTAAAAAAGCAATAACTGGGAAATGCGCAGAGTTCACTTTAGTCTGGCTAAGGGTTAGCGACTGCGTTAGTGTAGGCTAGCCTACTAGTGTTTCTGACCTAAATGAATTCCATTTCTGAACATTCTGGAACTTTTTAAACGACACTTATGTAACACATTATACGATTTCGGAAGAGATGATGAAACTTAAACCACCTTTCGATGCAGAATTGGATAGCTTAAGCTTCTGGTTATTTTCAGGAACACCATCACATCTGCACATAGTTATCATAAACACGCTTTTGCACTCTCCAATAGAAAAGAAAAAAAAAACATCCATTTATCATGCAACCAAAACTGTCATTCACTTGAGTAAAGATTCATCACAGATATGCTATCTGGGATCTATCCACAATGACAAAACCTTCGAGGTGTTATAGTTACTCAACAAAAAGCGCTAAACAAATCGAACAATTAGAATGATCCAGTCTGAGACATGACCACAGATATTTAATCATTCATATCAAGCTATAATAAAATATAATTTATAGGTCACGCCGACATCTCCGAAGAAAGTGGATCTTGTAATCACATGTATTTCAAGTAAACAAATAACAAACATATCAGTGCTACCAAGTTGGTCTGAGTTTTGATAAACTGTTCATTGTTAGTATAGTTGAGTATAGGTGTTACTGAGCATTGATAATTCGTCTTTGTCTCTTTAATTATTAACAATGGTTGGAATATTTGGGGAAAAATGACTGGAAAAACACACTTCAAAAACATTTAAGTGTAGGCTAATACAGAAATAACAAACTATCCAGAAAAGTTGAAACTTTACAAATAATGTAAAAAGAAGTACATATTTGCTAACGAAAAATCTTTATGGAACGTCGCAACAACATTCTGCATAACAAGTGCTGTAGTAATTTATATCACGCCTCCGAAAAATGACAGTCTAACTTAGCTATCACAAGCATGAAGAATTAACGTCAGCCCATTTTTCCTGCAGAATATATTTTAATTCACATGACTATTTTCGCTGCAAGTGTTCATTAACAAACGTGCAAAATACAATCCCTCCAAGTAAACATACGATTATGAAAAAATGATATCGAAAAATAAATGGTAACACTTTATAAAACTTGGTTTGCTCATTAGCTTATAAATTGAATTAGTTAGAATAAAGCTCTGATTAACAATATACAGCCTATATAGCCTATTTATTCGTCTACTTAAAGAGATTACGAACGTTCGTTCTTTTTCACTGGCGTTTAGCAAAAGTGCACATAACACGCTTTTTGCGCTTAATCCGGCGCATGTTTAGCCTATCAATTATAACTTTTTACCCAGAATCGCCTATTTAAAACTATTAAAAATATGATTTACTTTTAATTATATATTTGAGTCCCTTTATTTTCCAAGTACCCACAAAAGTAGCCTAACTATAATTTTGTCAGTGTCACAACACTTATACTCACTGAGGGAACCGCAAAGCATAATATTTCGTTTTCACTCGTTTGTGGGTTAAAGAGGTCCAAGCTTCTCAGGGTGTACTTGAAGACAGTGAGGCCGTATCTTTTCACCCTGCATGTGTCTAATAATTCTGACAGTGACAAGGATATTAATTATAACAAGTATCACTGTATTTCCGTGCACAACAGAGAGGTGGCGTTTAGGTTTAGATATTCACCAATCAAGCAGTGGTCTGCCCGGTGACAGTAATCCGGCGTGTCCTTATGAATTATTAAGCATAATGCTTGGCATTATAATGATATGTGACGATTTTAATAGTAGGTCTACTTAAATTAGGCCTAATATGCTTTGGGGAAACAGCCCATAATTCTGCATATGAATATTCGAACGTTCGTTTTTGTTTGTTAATATTTTGTCTAATTTTTTCTGACTTATCAATGAAAGTTATTATAAAGTGTTACCACAAATGTAGTTTGGTGTTATCAAAGTAATGTTTGAAATTCAAACGAAATATGACAGTCTTTTATGTTTACACTTTGTCGAAATCGAAATGATACATCGATTAAAAAACAGATTATTTTGCACGACTGCCACGGAGAGCAGCAAGTATTCTTTTAGATGTTTTCTACAAGCTGCATATTACAAACGAAATACTGTTTTCACATTAAAAAGAAGAAATTAATGTTGAAATATTTCTCTGTACATCGCACGTCCAAAAAAGTCTCTTTCTTAATCAGTGTTGGGAACGCTACTGATTTTCGCCGTGTTCTCAGTCCAGGGCTGGAGGTTCTGAAGTGCGAATAGAGAGCTGTTGTGTAGGCAGATTGGGTCCGGAGTAACAGGTTGGTTTATAGTCTTTTGAAAAGCTTCTTGCTGAAGTTGCATAAGGATTCGGTTCGCTTGTTGTCGCTCGGCTTCTCTCTCCTCTGCTGTCTGCCGCCTGCATGGATTTGGATCATAGCACAGGAGTCATTTAGTCGGTGATTTCAGTCATGATTTCTAATAACCGTTCTAGTGATTGCCTAAATTTAATTTAAAAAAAATTACAAACGGGTGGTCCTAATACCAATGAATACAAAATGAATATTTTGGCATAATGGGTATAATTACTTCATAACGTGGAATTTTCAAAGGAATTCTGACACACATCGTGATGTCAATCGAACCCTTGTTTGGTAAACGTTCCATTATTTTTGTTCTCGTCATTAATTTGGAATTCACTCAGATTAGGTAGGCTACGTGAAAAATCTTATATTTTGAAAATGCTGATTATATACACTTTTAGAAATGTTCATTTTTAACACATTTTTCTGTTGACTTTTAATACATTTTGTGTACATAATTGACACAAATTGTGTAACTATAACACACTATATGCCAACTATTATACATTTAATTCAATACCAATTACATTTCAGGTTCTGAGATCAGTGATGTAGCCAAATCACAATCATTTTATGTATTTATTTATTATTTATTTATTTATTTTTCGTAAATGTCTGTGCACTTTAATTGTTGTGATTAATTATGTTGGTAGCACATAAAACATCACATCAATTATCCTGGTTGAACAGCAGGTAATTAACCATTTAACACAACTAAGACTTTAGGGAAACATTGATTGCAGTATAACAGCATAATTTCTGTTTTCGTCAAAAAACTCGATCATACTGGTCCATCAGTGTCTGCTAAAATGAATCCAATTTAATTCCAGGCCTACCAGAATGTATAATAAAATACTAAAAGCTAGATCAAAAAGACACTGACGATCACTGAGAATATGACTTGTTTACACCGCCAAGAAAAGGTTACAGTCAACCAATATTGGTCATTCCAAACTAAATGGAGTCAGTTAAACATAAATTGATGTATTGATCGAATTGATTGAATTAATACATACTGAGAGAATTTCATGAACGGGCCTTCCAAAGCACGATATGGAATGCATTATGAAACTGACCCAGCTGACCTCACAGAGGTCTTAAAAACAAGTTCCTCAACTGGGTTTAGTGGTGAGACGAAAAAGAATGCATTACGTGTGAGTGTAAAAGCATGATTAGATCACAAAAGCTCACCTCCATTTCGTTCTTCTGTTCTGGAACCATGTTTTGACCTGCGCATCAGTCATTTTAAGTGCTTTCGCTAAGGCTGCCCTCTCAGCTGACGCCAGATACTTCTGACGGTGGAAGCGTTTCTCCAGCTCACAGATCTGGAGGCGAGTGAACGACGTCCGGGGCTTCTTCTTCTTCGGAGGCGTTCGGTTCTGGTACGGGTGACCTATACGGCGTGTTACAGTGAACGGTGAGAGGGCCACTAGATTGAGAGACAGGGTGAAAGCAAGCGGAAGAAATCAGCAAAACGACAAAGCCAAGCAAGTGAGAAGCAAATGAGACATCCAGAGATGAAAGACGTTTGTCTTTTAAAAAACAAGCAGCAATCACGAAATATATCGAGTTCAGCCAAGCAAGCAAACAGACAGGAATATATAACTGGGGGAAAAAACTTTTTAGGCATTTTCTTAGTTCTACTACGACGACAGTGTGAAATGTAGAATATAAATAAATAAAACACTGTAAAAATGTTTTGTCAGGTAACAATATGGTAATATCTAAATTAAGTGATTTTATTCGAGTAGAAAATATTAGCTTTGCCTGAATTACACGAGGTTACATCATTGAAGGCAAGTTTTAATGGTCAAATAAATAACTCATTAAAGTAACAACAGCACATTTTCACTTTTTACCGTTTGTAATTCATAATTAGCATTAAATTAAATAATGCTAAAACAGTAAGAAACATTTACGGACGTGACAAATCGACATTTACATTCTCGTGTGAGGAAAAAAAGACTGTCATTAAATATAAAACAGACAATTATAAACTCTATAATTATTTATACCATTCACACACTCCACAGAAAAAAAGCACGTGTATGTTTATCAGCTATTAAGCAAATTTTCTATGGCCTACCGATGCATTGCAGTGATTGTTAATATGTATAAACGTTCGTTTATGCTACTAATTGCCGAGACCAGTGTAATTGTGTTCCTGACATTGTTATAAAAACAACATACATTTAAACTTTAATTTTATGATGGTTTTATAACGTTGTCATAAATAAAAATTAAACTATTCAATGGAGTTGCTTTCACAGTGAAGTCCTTATGATTTTCGAGTCTATATAAAATTCAACCAAATGTATCATCAATTCAAGTTTAAAAAGTTAAATTACTGCCTAAAAATTGTAAGTAAAATAAAAGTTGTGACCAAGTTACAACCCACAACAAGTCGCTGGAGTTTTTCGACCGCTTTGATTACGGAAAGGTTGAATTTTACAACGTGGTGAAAACATTTTTACAGTGCAATTTCGAATAAGAACGAAGACTTAAAGCATAGAAACAGCACTGCCATGTTCAGAGTGATTTCTATTAGCCTACCTGTAAATCTTTCTTTGGTATATCTCCTGTTACTCTCCATCCATGGAAACGTTAATCCCGTGAGATTGTTAATGGTGCCCATGCTTCCCATACTTGGCACCGTGGCAGCGCTGGTGGGAATGGACGAGTGAACGCTGCTCAGCGGCCGGTGCGCTGGAACCCGGATCACCCCCGAAGAATTAAGGCAATTCCCATTAACATTCGTGCCCAAGTTCATGTTGTACGAGCCGTTGAGGGAGCCAACGCTGCACGAGTTTCCATTGTATCCAGCCGAGTTATTAACATTGTAGTTGCCAGTCATGGTATTATAGGCTGTGCTGACTATGCAGCCCAAACCGTAGTCCAGGTCCTGCATTCTGGGGTTGGAGATCATGCAGCTCCCCTGGTCTGCATTGTTAAGAATCTGATCGATCCCAAAACTGATGGTGTCTGCGTGCGTCTGGTGGAGATGCGCTCCCATATGATCCATGGTGTGGAGAGGGACGCGCGCTCCTGCGAGCCTACAGGATCCTCCACGTCACCCCAGTTATCATACAGCAACTAAAACCCAGTTTAGTCCAGACAGCATTGACTGCATGTGTGAGAAGGACTGAACTACAGACGATTGTCTTTTTTACTGCCTCCCTTTACCCTTATAGCTATAGCCTGCCGGATGGAGCCACGGGAACATCAATCAAAATGCCAAAGAGGCTGGGTAAAATTAAGCCTCCAATTCTGGGGTGAGAGACCCAATTGGCTAAAGAAATCACGACGAGTCTGTTCAATGAATCGCACTGGAATTCCCTTCTCATCACAGGGCAACTCAAAGGGATGATTTATTAAACCAAACACCAACGATTTTTCAAAACAACACAAAAATGACCATTTCAATTCATTAACTTGGCTATGCAGTCTCTGTTGTTGAGATATTTTCTCTTTGGATATTTTTGATCAAGCGAAGATGAGGCAGTGATTTCGAGGTTAAGTCTTTTTCACTCTTGTTAGGCTACAAAAGATCAATATTTTGCGACCATGAACTCAAATGGTTTGTCACTATTTTAAGGTGAGAAAAAAATCAATCACAAACAATATTTTTAAAAGCTAGACCATGCTGTCAACAATATTACATTTCATCGTGATATTAAATCTGAACAAACCAATCATTTTTATCGGAATAATTGCATTCGTCATAAAAAAAAACATGATCACTTATCACAACAAGGTGGGGAAATATCAAGGAAATTCTGTATGAAATCTCATTTATTTTAAATATTGTGAGTCGCGACAGAATTAATGTAGGTTATAATTCAAATTCATTTGGTAACATACTTCGTTCAGTTGCAGTGTTCATGTGTTAACTTTTGTATTAATTATTCATTTTATTTTGCATGCATTAATCTTTTTAAATAAATATGCAGTATTATACGGAAAGCAAACACTTTCAAGTTATCGATTTCCTTCTGGAAGAAAGTGGGTGGTGATTATTTAACGTAAGATACTTTAAGTATTAATATTTGATGGGGCTCCAGATTAATGCTGCCAAATGACCAACATTAAAATTTAATGAAGTACAATTGTGTGTATTTTTGCTAAAATTGACATTTTTTGTTTCAGTAATGTAGACTTAATTATAGCTTTTAAGCTGAAAAATACCTTATTATTAATGTGCACCACAACTGGTAGATCCAAATGATTGTTTTACATTACAATTAAAGAGCTGGAACGATCAATTTATGTTTGATTACAGTATTATCAACCCACCAAGGTCCACTTCAGAAATGTCATTTTCATGCGCGGCTATGATACACTTAATTTCCAATTAATAACGGAATGTATTTACATAAAAATTACACACAAAACTGTCTGCCACATTTGCCGTCTATTTTTAGAATGAATTAAGTTTGAAAGAAATGTCTGTCATTTCATTTCGATTAAATGCACATTTATGTGGGCAATTTGTTGGTTCTCCCGCAACCAACATTAAACACCAACATTTGCGCATTAAACACAGCACTATTTCTTTTTTATTTATGCACTGAATAGAGTTATAAAGACAGTTTTGTCATTTCCCCAGTACAGTAGCGTCGAGCAACACACTTTAACATGGATTAAATATGGATAAAAAAAAAAAATAATTCTTTTACTGATTATAACACGGCCCTGATTTACCAGTACATTGCAACTGTCTGTGGGTGCATTAGTGTACCTGTGTAGTACTTGACATGTGATCCATTGGCGCTCACTGGCGCCACTTCCATCAGCCGCATCTCTGAGCACAGTCGAGAGCGCACAGCCATGCTGCTGACAGCTTCAAGTACATCTACACTGAGGCAGCACTCTCATCAAAACATGACAAGAATTTAGCCCCGCTTCATTTGCACCTCACATTTAAGTAGCCCATATTTATATATATTTATAAAACATTCTAAACACGAAAACAGAAATGTAGCAACATCTCTGTCTGTCTAAAGTAATACATTACAAAAACAGACATTTAATCGTCCTGTATATTTTGTTCGTTTTTGAGATATGTTTGTCATAGGCGATTCCTCTAAAATAAAGGGTGTAACCAAAATGAATGCTCATTGATGTCAAAAGTATTTCATGCAGTCATTATCCACCTTTTTCTTCCCGTAAAAGTGGGCGCGGCCATTTGTAAATTTTATGGGTGCGGCTTCCGGTCTAATCGCATCCAGCTGGTTTAGCTAACAAAACAGCTCGTTTTGCCGCTTGATACTGCAAACTGGCGTGTCTTACCATATTATTTTAATGTATTATCTTAATTATGAGCACATCGGTTTGTAGTGCAAACAGTTTTACCCTTTTTTGCAGGTTATTCGTCTAGTTATTTTCCAGCGGATAATGAACCGGAAGTCTCAACCATAGGCTTACTTCCGCGTTAAGGAAAAAGGTGGATAATCTTGATTTTTTGTATCTAAAATGGCAACTATTAAGCAGATATTAATTGAATATTTAGACCTCACTAACATTTGTAGGCCTACTGCTGCAGAATTACAGTTCTCCATTTTGTAATAAAGGAAATAGGCTTTTACTTTTAGAGGACAGAATGTGAAGTTCACTGTCTTTAACCTCTGAAATAGATGGATGAACTTCTTAATGCATTATGTCAAAGGGGAAGGGACCGGGCATTTTTGGCCTGTATTGTTAAAAAGGAAATAAGAGAACGAGCACACATTATATTTACCACAGGAAAAACTGTACAGTACTCCATAAAACGTTTAAATACATCTAAAATAAGAAAGCAAATAGGTTTACATTTCATATTGATATGATTTTAAAATTATGGTCCGAAGCCAAGACAGCTTCTCAAGAGAGTGTGCAAGCAAAAGTACATGGCCTCTGTTAAAAGTTTTAAGTCGCAGCATTAAGGTGAGACAGAATATGTTCGCTGGAAGAATTAGTTTGGTGTTCAGAAGCGGAAAAGATGACCAAGCACCAGTTAACAAATGTCCTGATCAGTTGCTGAGGTGCTGAGGGATGGGATATCCATTAACTTGTTGTGTCTCCCATGCTAATGGCTTGTTTTACTGGATAATGTGTCTGTCAAAACATAGCATGAACAATTATTTGATAAATTGCCCATATTAAAGTCGAGAAAGAAACAGAATGCTTTTGCAATGAGGGACAAATTGACTAATGCTGACCTTGTCAAATTAATCTGCAAGTGAATAAGGCAAATTATTAAACTGGTTATTTGTCACTACACCAAATTTGACAAGTCAAAACAAGGCTGTGTTATGACTCTTTTCAGGCGTCTTTCATTATATAAGCACAATGTTTTTTAAATGAGGTTATTAAATCATTATCACAGGTAATCAATACTAATGAAATTCCCTGCTGCACATGTATAGGATGTACATTATAAGCACCTTTTGTAATGCAATATAATGCAATTTGTGCAGTAACTTATTAAATATTTAGGTCAATATAGCTGCTTTGTACTTTGGTATTATAACTTTTCTTTAAAAAAAATCTTTAGGGTAAAGTAGCCATTGCATCCATTCATGCTTAATCTAATACAATGACAGAAATTACAAAGTAGTAAATGTCGCCCCTCATAATGCTTATTGCCGGAGGCGGCTTGTGATGGCTACGCAGGACAGATTGTTCACAGGTTGAATTGGAGTACAGATTTATTGTCTGAATCTCAACTCCCACTAACACATGGGATGTCTCAATTTATACTCCAGGCACCATGTGGATTCACTCCGCAGTCTAATAGTGGACTTGACACCCGTGACAGCGGAAGCTGCTCCTCCCCTGTAGCCAGTGGATGGTGTGTCAGTCCTCTCGAGTGCGGGTGCATCCTGTCGCCTGTTTTATTTAGGGGAGGCGGGTGAAGCCGGCCTCACTTCCCTTTTCCATCCTGAATGCAGGAGCCCAGCTGGGACCTGTTTACTTCACAGAGATGGATGGACTCATCCCACCAGCTACTGGTCATTACGTGTGAGATCAACACTATTGCTTCCCCTCCCAAGCTCCACGGACCAAACAGAGAAAAAAAAAAACTCTTCTCTAGAAGCCAGTTTGTAGTATTAGCTGCTAGATTGCCAAAGCAAATATCCATATGTCCAGTAACTAAGGATATTATGATTAGAAAAACATCAGACATCTCCCTTCTGTTTGTTTTGAACTGTTTCATGGATCATTATTGCATCAGCAGATGAAAATGTAGCCTACTTAAAGGCATAGTTGACCAAAAAATGATCATTTACTTACCCTCATGCTGTTGTGAATCTCTATGATTTTCTTTATTCTAAAAATGTCTAAATATTTTTTAGTTCCTCTAATGAAAGTCAGTGGGGTCCAACACTGTCTTGGTCTATAACTTTTGTTTGTTTGTTTTTAAAATATTCAAAATAATTATAGATAAAAATGATGGATCGGTGGATGGATGGATAACTTTTTGTTTTCAAAATACATAAACATTTTTGTTTTCAAGAGATAGATAGATAGATAGATAGATAGAGGAAACATTTTTTTCTAGATAGATAGACAGACAGAGAGACAGAGAGACAGATAGATGGATAGATAGATAGATAGATAGATAGATAGATAGATAGATAGAGGAAACATTTTGTTTCTAGATAGATAGATAGATAGATAGAGAAACATTTTTCTAGATAGATAGATAGATAGATAGAGATAGATAGATAGACAGATAGATAGATAGATAGATAGATAGATAGATAGAGGAAACATTTTTTCTAGATAGACAGATAGATAGATAGAGGAAACATTTTTTTTCTAGATAGATAGATGAAACACTTTTGTTTTCTAGATAGATAGATAGACAGATAGATGAAAAATATTTTAATTTATTTTTGGATGAATCATCCATTAAAATATTTTTTTTTAATAAAATAAAGGATAATAAAACTAGGGGAAAAGTAGAAAATGAGAAGAAAGAGAAATGAGCATGAGAAAAGCAAGTGGGAAAAGAATAGATAATAATCCAGCAATTTTACAATAAGCAGAAAGGGTGTCATTAATCAAAATTACATATTATATGTGACCTAATTTTTCTTTTTCATTATCTTCGTTATATTCCAAACACTGCAGCATCTACTCTGAATGCATAAAGAGATTTTCATACATTTATTCATGATCACATTGCGGGAAAAGCGGACAATATTTTTTCATTAAATCCCTGACTACGATATCTACATATATATGTATCTAAATGTTGAAAGATCAGGGAGTTATCCAAACAATGTCATTAATTTTCTTTATTATCAAGAGCGCAGCACGCAGGGCGACCAGAGACATCATAATCTGTCATCGCACGGTGCCTTCAACAGGTAGGCTGTTTTTGTGTTTATCTTTTCCTCCTTGTTCCCTCTCCCCTCGTCCCAATTATGCAGCTTGCTACACCATAACAAACAGGTCCACCAGCCCAAACCTACAAGCCAGAAACACAGCCACAGACTAGCTGGTGCCTGCACAGGCCTCGGGGGCTTCAGCTCACACCTAATGATCTGCTTTGACGGACAGAGGCTGTGGGCCAGAGCTTAGCGTCTCCCCTGATACCTCCCCCGCACAAACAGCAAGGTATGTGGCATCAGCTGATTCGCTTATTTAAGACCGACATTGACCCTTTCTTCAAAATTCCTGTAAGAAACGTAACATGTTGAAATACATGGCAATGTATTCTTTCTAATGTCCTTACTTAATATTATCTTCATATAGTATAGGAAGAGTAACTATTATGAATGTATTTATTTTGTTTCACAGTTTAACAGCAGACTATTAGATGTCTCAGAAAAGAAAACAGACTGAAATGCATACGAGACATTTATCTAAGCCTTACAACGCGGCAGGACAGACATCACTCTCAGGGGTCAAAGGTCATCTCTAATTGGGTAGAGAAAAGAAAACAAGTGCTCTTTCAGGGTGGTAGATCTAAGGAGGGGAATCACAACAACTCAAAACACAGGCGACTAAAACTTCAATAACTATTTCCATCACAGAGTACACTGTGAAGTCATTGAGAGGGACTGGGGGTATCTGTAACATTATTTAAATTTTCCTTAAAGGGATAGTTCCCCCAAAAATGAAAATTCTGTCATTAATTACTCACGCTTGTGCTGTTCCAGACCTTCGTTAATCTTTGTAACACAAAGTAAGATACTTCTGATGAAATCCGACAGCTTTGTGACCCTGCATAGACAACAATGCAACTGAAATGTTCCCACACCCAGAAACGTATAAGGACATCAGTACAACAATCCATGTGACATCAGTGGTTTAATCGTAATTTTACAAAGCTATGAAGAAACTTTTTGTGCGCAAAGAAAACAGTGCATATGTGTTCTATGCGGTTGAACCACTTAGGTCACTTGGATTATTTTAATATTATTCAACTTACGTTTCTGGGCTGGGAATATTTCAGTTGCATTGCTGTTTATGCAGGATCAGAAAGCTCTCGGATTTCATTAAAAATATCTTAATTTGTGTTCCATAGATGAACGAAGGTCTTATGGGTTTGGAACGACATGAGGGTGAGTAATTAATGACAGAAGATTAATTTTTGGGTGAACTATCCCATTATTAACTCTACTACAGATACACCTGCCATCTTTTTGTATGAGAAACATTCACGTGTGTCAAAAGCGTTGAAAGGGCCCTCGCACCCAGGCTCACCACCACCCGGAGGCTTTAGAAAACAGCAGTGAGCAAAAAGGAATGTGTCGAAGTCATTTATCTGTGCCAAAACCTGCTGCTGCTAGTTGGTGGCGCTATGACTATAAATGAATATTGCCATGTAGATGGCTTCAAGCCAGGACTTTGATCAAACATATCACTTTTGGCACAGATTGAACATGGTATGTTTGAGTTAGTGTAAATCATGACATATCCTGTTGCAAACAGGTGGCTCTATGATTATAACTGAATATTGGCCTTTAGATGTCTTCAGGCCAGGACTCTTACCAAACATCTGAAGTGTGGTGCAGATTGGACATTGCATATTTAAGTTAGCATAAAACAAGTAATTTCCTGTTGCCAGTAGTGCTATGATTATAAGAGAATATTGGCCTTTAGATGTGATCAGACCAGGACTCTTATCAAACAGATGAAGTGTGGGGCAGGTCGGACATTGTATGGCTGAGTTATAACAAGGTGAAACATCGAACTTTGTCAGGCCGCCATGGACACTCCTGTTGGATTACAAATTTCTAAAAGGTTATGTATATTGTGATTTAGCAGACAGCCCAAGCCCTGAGACGATAACCTTTTGTCTTTATACATTTCCTGAGCATCTGGCAGGTTTCCCAAGTTAAGTGTGAAGTCTAAGCTCAAGGTACAACCGTGCCTTTTGTTTAGCACCTTTGCATTTGAATGACACTTGTATGCTAAATAGATCAAGGCTGGGAAAAATCTTTTACTGGGCTGATTTCCTGTATCACATTTGCATGCTTTGTTTAGATTGATTCCACCTCTATGTACTCCGCCTCCTTCAAACCTATATACTTTGCTGTGCTGAGATATTGTCAGACTTTTGAGGACTGCAGAGCTACGCAGAGCATTCTCAATAAAGAATTCTGCTGAAGATACCCAAGAGTCTCCTGGTCTTCGCTTCTGAGTTTCCAACAGTTTTGGTGCCGTGACCCGGATAGAGCTCCTCACCTGAATCCAGATTGAAGCTCAACAAGCTCAACAAAGATCTGACTTCGTTCCAGACTGAATCTTTCTGTACCAAGGGTTGGTGAGTATCACTCTATCCAAAAGAACCATTAGAAGCCAGTACATGTGGTTATCCTCTGCGCCGCCAGAGAAGTGTTAACAAACAGCTGCAGGGTTTGTTTAACAGACAAGTTATCCTCTATTTCAGGTAGAGAAGATTAGCATTACGTGCTAATATCAGTTATCCTCTATTTCAGGTAGAGAAGATTAGCATTACGTGCTAATATCAGTTATCCTCTATTTCAGGTAGAGAAGATTAGCATTACGTGCTAATATCTGTTATCCTTTGTTTCGGCAGAGAAGAATTGTTTATCCTCTATTTTAGGTAGAGAAGATTAGCATTACGTGCTAATATCTGTTATCCTTTGTTTCGGCAGAGAAGAATTGTTGATCCTCTCTTCAGAGAGAGAAGTTTAGCGTAAAGTGCTAATATCTGTTACCCTCTGTTTAGGCAGAGAAGACTAGTGTAAAGTGCTAGTAGTTTGTGTTGTCTTCTGTTAATTCAGGAAAGGTTAACTATAGTTGATCTGTGTTAACAAGCGTACCCTCTGTTGATCAGAGAAGTTTTAGTGTTGTGATTGTGTGGTAACAAAGAAACTCACAAAATGGTTAGAAAGAACGCTAGGCTGATCCCCACAACTGAAAAAGGTGGTCTCGCAACTCCTTTGTGGTCAGATAGTGAATTCAAATCACTGTTAGGAGTGCAAATGAACCTAATAGTAACTGAAAAAGTTAGACAAGAATTGACTAAGAAATATGAGATCCATCCAGACAAGACTTGGTCTGTAGATGAGTGTAAAAAAGTACTTGGAGCATGTATTCGTAAGAACAATGTGAAAGGCATTATCTGCTGCCACAGAGAATTTGGTTTAGCGCTAGCTACACAACAGTCTCAGCGTAACTCAGAGCTAGAGGAACAGAACAAAGAGCTTCGGGCTAGAATATCCGCTTTGACTAAGAAATTGAACCGCAACAAAGCTTTAGAAAAAACTGATATGGAAGTTAGTCAGCCTGATAACATTTATCCTGACTTACAAGCTTTCTTTGAAAAAGATGTAGCCATCCAATCATTAACTGATGTGCCTGTAGATTCGGTGAAGGTATGTGGTGCTAGGAGAAGATCTCAGGGAATTGAGGGAATTGAAAGTGTTCCTCCCAACTCTGCTGTTGTCCAGGTTCAAGCAATTGCAAAAATGCTGGAACCTAAAGATATAGAGAGATTGTCCCAGGACTTACCCTCAGCACGCACAAATTTTTGTGAATTTAGAAGAGCACTGATTAGCAAAATGCGTCTCTACGACATGTCATTAGTAGAAGTCACACAGCTGATGTCACAAATTCTAACTGAATCTGAATTCAACAGTTTTGAGTCTGCTGTTACTTCTGAACTACGACATGCCAGTAAAGCGGATTTGAGAGAAGGTGTTTTGAAAATTATAAAGAATATTATGGGACCCAAAATAGACTGGTCCAGAATCACTAACTGTGTACAAAAGAAAGAGGAAACTGTAAGTGAATACACTGAGAAGTTTTGCCAGTCAGCCGTAACTTACAGTGGAATAGTTGATGATCCTGAAAGTGTGCTAGATGACAAGGGACCCCTAGTCCGCATCTGGTCAGATGGCCTTGTAGCTGAGTACAGAAAAGCCTTGCCATTCCTAGATCTAACTTGGTCTAACAAAACTCTCAGAAGTAACTTAGACACGTTAGCTACTTGGGAAAGAGATTCTGATGTTAAGGCAAAAGTGAGAGTAGCAGCAGCTACGTTTAGCACAACAAATCGAGACAAGAGATGGTCTAAAAAAGAAGGGAAATGCAATTATTGTGGAAAACTAGGACATTGGGAGAAAGAGTGTAGGAAGAAGTTGCAAGATAATAAAAGAAATGCTATGCATAATTCTGCTCCTTCTCAGCCCGCCTACAACCCTGAAGTAGTTCCACCAATGACCAGTGAAACGTTAGGACAGCTTGCTCAGGCTCTTCTAAGAGCACAAAAAGAGCAGGAAAAAAACTAATTGTTGGGGCTGTGAGTAGCTACCTTTCCCCTGTAATACATCACAATGACAAAAGAATTTTTGTGAAAGGTAGCATACAAGAGAAAGAGATTGACTTTTTGCTTGATACAGGTGCAGAAATCACAGTAGTTCCTACAAAATTGGCTAAAGATTTAAACATTCCGTACAAGAAAATTAAACTTTGTTTAACTGGTGTAGTAGGTGAAGATTCTGTTTTGTATGAAACTCCACCCATAGAGGTACAATTAGGCCCGAAAACTCTGACTACAAAATTGTTATGTGCTCCATTAAATACAGGTGCAATTCTAGGCATGGATCTACTGAGACAAGTACATTTAACTTTAGACATGTCCTCAGAATCTGCTAGCATAAAAATTGCTTCAGCACAAGTTTCTACCAGTAATGCAATCACTCCTGAGTATGCTTTCTTACAGAATCATCCAATTTGGGCTAAAGACAAAGATGATTGCGGGTTTCTCACAGGTGTAGAACCAGCCAAATTAACAGGAACCGCCCCTCCTGTTACCAAACAATACCCAATCAGTAAGGAAGCTATACAGGGAGTCAAGCCTATTGTAGAAAAATTGCTGAAGCAAGGAGTGCTCGTTAAAACCAATAGTCCCTGTAATTCACCTATATGGCCCATCAAGAAAGCCAATGGGTCATGGAGACTCACAATAGACTACAGAGTAGCCAATAAGCATACTGAAAAAATCACCCCACTAGTAGCCGATCCATCTACAATTTGTAATGGCTTACCATTAGATTGTAAGGTTTTTTCAGTAATTGATATGTCTAATGGATTCTTTTCTGTACCCTTGCACGCTGACAGCCAGCCATGGTTAGCTTTCACAGTTGACTATGAACAATATCAGTGGACACGTTTGCCCCAGGGATTTCAAAATTCCCCAACCATATACCATCAGGCTCTCAGACGTGATTTGTGTGACCCAGAATGTCCAGTCAAACAGTCCACTATGATTCAATATATCGATGATATTTTATTTGCCTCAACAGATCATGAGGTACATCAAACTGAATTGACAGCATTGTTGGACTATTTGCAGAAAAAAGGACATAAATGTAGCTTTCACAAAGCTCAAATTGCTAAAAATCAAGTTACATTTCTGGGTCAAACAATTGGTACAGGAAATAGATCCATTACACAGGATCGAGCCGCTTCAGTCAAAGCAATACCTCTGCCTACTAACATTAAAACACTAAGATCATTTTTAGGAACAGCAGGTTACTGTAGACCTTGGATTGAAGACTATGCCTCGATTGGTCAGCCACTCTATGACTTGTTGAAAGGTCAGGTTAGAGATTCCGATACAGTTTGTATGGAAGAAATTCACCTCAAAGCTTTCAATGATTTGAAGAGAGCATTATGTCAAGCGCCAGCATTAGGAATTGCCCAATCTGATAGGCCCTTTGTGCTTTATGTTCATGAACACTTAGGCTTTATGACTGCATGTCTAATGCAAGATCATGGGGGCAATTTACGCCCAATTCATTACTATTCTGGCAAACTTGACATAGTCGCTCAAGGTATGGGCCCATGTCTCAGAGCAGTACAGGCAGTTCATCTAGCTCTTCAGGCCTCATCAGGAATGGTGTTAGGACAGACTGTAAATGTAAGATGCCCTCATGCAGTGTCTGCACTAATGAATCAAGCAAAAGTCACTTCTGTCACCTCCTCTCGTTGGGGAAATTGGTTAACAACCCTCACAGCCCCGAACATTGTTTTACAGCGTGCACCAGTCACAAACCCATCCTCATGTATGATGTCTGCAATGACTGAAGTTGTCTTAGAGGATGAAGGAGAAATGGCTCATGATTGTGTTACGCTTACATACACACCTACAAGTGAAATAACAGAAACTCCCATAGATAATGCCGAATTGGAGTTGTATGTTGATGGTTCAGCTCAAGTTATTGAAGGTAACAGACGAGCAGGTTATGCAGTAACTTCTACCACTGAAGTCGTAGCTTCAGGTCGTCTTCCAGATCATTTTTCAGCTCAAGCTGCAGAACTAGTAGCCTTAACTAGAGCATGCACGCTAGCGTCAGGATCAACTGCAAATATCTACACTGATTCCAGGTATGCTTTTGGGGTAATTCATGATTTTGGTATCATTTGGCAAAGTAGACAGTTTTTAACTTCTGCTGGATCACCCATTAAGCATGCTGGATTAGTGAAAGATCTAATGTTTGCCATGAAACTTCCAAAGAAATTAGCTGTGATCAAAGTGAAAGCACATCTCACAACTAATACTACGGAAGCTAAAGGTAATGCTCTTGCTGATGTAGCTGCTAAACAGGCTTGTTCATATGCAAATGTACAGGTGTGTTCAGGTAGTACAGCACAGAAGACAATTCTGCCTCCTGAATCAATCATTGATCTGTACAAAGACGTTCCTTTATATGAAGCATGGACATGGTTAGACAAAGGAGCCACAGTGGATTCATCTGGTTGCTGGACCAAAGGAGGAAAATATGTTGCTCCCGAATCACTGCTGCCATATTTGGCTCAACAAATACACAATTTGGGTCACAGTGGTCCAGCAACAATGAATCACAGGTTCTCAAATCAATGGTGGAATCCAAAATTCAGAAATGTAGCCACTGAAACAGTCAAGAGATGCGTTACATGTCAAAAAAATAATGATGTGCCAGCAGCAACTACAGCAGCAACACATACCCCAGCTCCACCAGGACCGTTTCGTCACCTACAAGTTGATTACATATCATTGCCTCCTTGTAAGGGAAAAACTGACGTTTTGATAGTAATAGACAAGTTCTCAAGATGGATAGAAGCTTATCCAACAGGGCGTGCCACAGCTGCACATACTGCTAAATGTCTTGTCACTGATTTCATTCCCAGATGGGGATTACCAGATAGCATTGACTCAGATCAAGGAACCCACTTCACAGGACAGGTAGTCAAGGAAGTGTCTAAAATGTTGAAAATTAAGTGGAATCTCCATTGTCCTTATAGGCCACAAGCATCGGCGCAAGTCGAACGTGCAAACAGATCAATCAAAACCAGGCTAAGCAAAATGCATCAGGAAGGAGTAGTATGGGTCGAAGCGCTGCCAGCGGTACTGTGTAGTCTGAGAGCATCACCTAACAGATCAGTAGGTCTAAGCCCTCATGAGATTATTACAGGACGCCCAATGCAGATGCCAGGTGTGATTGATCTTAGAAATGCTGATGTGCACATTGCCTCAGATGCCCTGATCACTTATTGTGAAAACCTTACAAAGGCAGTACAGAGTTCCAGAGAAAGAGTTGAGTCATGTTGGCAGAATCCACCAGAAGGTGGACACACAATCATTCCAGGTCAGTGGGTTATGATAAAGTCATTCAAAAACAAACCATTAGAGCCTAAGTGGCACGGACCACATCAAGTGATGTTGATTACAGCAGCTGCAGTTTTGTGTCAGGGAAGGAAAACCTGGACTCATGTGTCACACTGTAAAGTTGTTCCCCCACCTACAGGGATAGGATAGGACACACAGAGCAGTGAGGAGCCCAGGGAAGAACCGAATGCAACAGGCTTCGGGGGCCAACCCTGAGGTGAAGACTTCCTCATAGGCCTTCCCCATCCACTAGTCCATCCTTACCTCACTGTTCTTTAGGTGTCACAGGAATTAAGAACTAGGGAAAGAAGGAACAACAAGACTAGACTCAGATTGAACAGAGGCTACAACTCTATTGTTTGCAGCCTTTTACAACAAATACTGCTCTGTCGTCTTTTGTTTTCTTTCTTACTCTGTGCAGATACCCCTTGATGGCTGTCCCGAGACCCATACACATCGACCCCCTCACCTGTGTATGAAGCTACAAACTTTAAAGGACAACTAGACCCACTGCCGAGCCAACTGTCACGGAAGACAGAACATAAAAAAAAAAAACACAACGCAGAGAATTAAATGAAAGAACTTCAGTCATCCATCAACATGATCAAGATTGCCGTTCTAGTAATCATCGTGAACATCGCACAAGCTATAGACTCCAGAAACAACATATTCTTAGAACTGATGAATATGTCAAGAAATGCCTTGTTTGCTGGAAAGAACGTTTGCATGAACAAAGTCCAACGAGACATTCTTGATCTTTCAGAAAAACTACACCAAATGACTGAAGATAATTCTTCATGGTTCGGAGAACTGTTAGGTAAACCCTGGCTGTGGATCAAGGAAATAGCAATTCTGCTGCTATTCTTCCTACTGGTATACTATCTATGCGTCCACAGTATCAAGTGTTTCATTCAACAAATGACTCATGACCATCATGAGGAAACAACAGTTCCAACCAGAAAAGACTATTACCCGTAAGAACTTCACGGACCCTAGAAGCATGTTTGTTTCTGTGTCAGCATGCTTTTCATCACTACAAACAATCAACACAGAACTTTTTAAGTGTCTAAATTTGTATTTTATGAGAGTTTTTTTTAGAACTCTCAAAGGAGGAATTGTTGGATTACAAATTTCTAAAAGGTTATGTATATTGTGATTTAGCAGACAGCCCAAGCCCTGAGACGATAACCTTTTGTCTTTATACATTTCCTGAGCATCTGGCAGGTTTCCCAAGTTAAGTGTGAAGTCTAAGCTCAAGGTACAACCGTGCCTTTTGTTTAGCACCTTTGCATTTGAATGACACTTGTATGCTAAATAGATCAAGGCTGGGAAAAATCTTTTACTGGGCTGATTTCCTGTATCACATTTGCATGCTTTGTTTAGATTGATTCCACCTCTATGTACTCCGCCTCCTTCAAACCTATATACTTTGCTGTGCTGAGATATTGTCAGACTTTTGAGGACTGCAGAACTACGCAGAGCATTTCTCAATAAAGAATTCTGCTGAAGATACCCAAGAGTCTCCTGGTCTTCGCTTCTGAGTTTCCAACACTCCTTTCACCAAAAACTCAAGATCATCACAATTTATCATCACAAAGGCCTTTAGATTAGATTGACCACATATAATGCTGATGTCATTAAATCTCTAGGAGGAGTTCGTTAGAGCATAAAACATGCCACTTTCTGTTGCCAGCAGGTGGCGCTAAGACTACAACTGAATATGGGTATGGGCATGTGTTCAGGACAGGACTCTTATCAAACGTGAATTTTGGTGCAGATCGGACATTGTATGCCTTAGATATAACAACTGTCCGTTTCAGAGCGAAATATCAAAGTTTGTTTAAATACAACGCCTGAAAATGGCAAAAATGGCACAAAACTTGCAGAGAAAATTCAAAATAACAGACATCCTGTGAGGTTTTAGACTTCGTACCGGGGGACTTTTTTGTAGGCATTGATGTGTTACATGTCTATCAAATTTCGTACATGTATGTGAAAGTAACTCGAGGGGCACTTCGTTAAAAATTTTATAGGTGGCGCTATTGAGCCATTTTGACACACTCACTTCTTAAACTCATATCAGATGTAAATTTTCACCACTTTTGGTGTGTGTGCAAAGTTTTATGAGTTTTCGAGCATGTTTAGGCCCTCAAAAATGCGATTAATTTTGGAGAAGAAGAAAGAGCAATTCCAATAGAGTCCTTGCACCATCGGTGCTCAGGCCCTAAATAAGTTGAAACATTTCAAAAGCGTATTAATGCAAACTATATTTTACCATTTTTCTTACAATTATCCAAGACATGTAATAGTTACTTTCTCAAATAAGTAATTTAAGGTGGGGGGAGTGAATAACCAGCGCTCTCCACCCTCAATACCGCGACTGAGGTGAGTCCCTTGAGCAAGGCACCAAACCCCCAACTGCTCCCTGGGCGCCGCAGCGACAGCAATATGGCTGCCCACTGCTCCGGGTGTGTGTTCACGGTGTGTGTGTGTGTGTGTGTGTGTGTGTGTGTGTGTGTGTGTGTGTGTGTGTGTGTGTGTGTGTGTGTGTGTGTGTGTGTGTGTGTGTGTGTGTGTGTGTGCACCTGGTATTCATCACGTTATGGGGACCAAATGTCCCCACAAGGATAGTAATACCAGTAAATTTTGACCTTGTGGGGACATTTGTGAGGTCCCCATGAGGAAACAGGCTTATAAATCATGCAGAATGAGTTTTTTTGAGAAAGTAAAAGTGTGCACAGTCTCCTGTGAGGGCTAGGTTTAGGTGTAGGGTAGGTGTAGGGCGATAGAAAATAGGGTTTGTACAGTATAAAAACCATTACGCCTATGGAATGTCCCCATAAAACATGTAAACCCAACATGTGTGTGTGTGTGTGTGTGTGTGTGTGTTCTGGTATATATGGTTTATGAGGACACAAATGTGTATAATGACATGGGTACTACAACGTAAACACTTCCTGTGTCCCCGTAAAACAAAAGGCTTAAAAAACATACTAAACAGTGTTTTATGAAATTCAAAAAGTGTGCAGTCTCCTGTGAGGGCTAGGTTTAGGCGTAGGGTAGGTATAGGGCGATAGAAAATACGGTTTGTACAGTATAAAAATCATTACGCCTATGGAGAGTCCCCGTAAACCACAAATGCAAGAATGTGTGTGTGTGTGTGTGTGTTCACTACTGTGTGTGTGCACTTGGATGGGTTAAATGCAGAGCACATATTCTGAATATGGGTCACCATACTTGGCCACACGTCCTTTCCTTTCCTTTCCTTTCCTTTCCTTTAGTTTCCTTTCCTTTTTTGTCTCATGCACACAAAGAACGTCAATGAGTATGTGATGAGTAAATTTGTTACAAATACTCCCAGTCTCTCCCACCATTTCCCTTATCACATACCTTAGTTATTGCAGAAAAAGTTACATCTTCAAAAAAAATAAATAAAATAAAAAATCAAATTAAATTCAGTCATATATGCTGGTAAAATACTATATGTTTTACTTCAAATCATGGTAAACAGTTTCTCTAGCGAATGCTCCACAGTTTGAAAGCTTCAACTCATTCTGGTTCACTCCAGCAGACACAGGGGCTCAACCCTGTAGCACCAAAGCCATAAATATCAGTGAGCCAGCAACTGAGCACATTATATTGATGACAGCATCCAAGCAAAATGGGAAGCTGTAGACGTGCACTAACTCGGGTCTTGTGGGATTATGGAAAATTGTTCTTTCCCATCCCACAATCAATGTGTGGTGCTTTCTGTAATGCTTTTGCTTTCAACTGCTCAAACTCTCACATACTTCTGTGATTCTGTTTCCCGAATAATACGTAGTTCCAAAAACAGCAGCTATTCGTCTGGGAAACACATTTTTCTCTACATACTGCAACCTTGGAAAAGAGAAAATACTGACATGATGAATTAGGTCCCATAAATTTCAATCCATAAGCAATACAGATGCATTCATCTTGCACTTTAACTTTTTGTTTATTGGAGATAGCACTTATTTTGTCAAGGAGGAGCCGGGAGTGAGTTACGTTCTCTTTAGCGGGGTAATGGTCAGCGGCAGCTTGACATCTTTCAGCCTAGTAAACAGTGTCAGGCCCTAACATTGCGCAGGCGCCGCTCGTCGGGCTTACGGGGGAAACGCACTCTTCATTCACATGTCAACATGACCCACGATAGCTGCGTAACCACCGCCAGCGGCCCCCCTCGGAAGAGAAGGAAGGGGGGCAGGGTAGGGGACAACAATAATGACGCGCTGCTTTTGTTGGCTTTAATTGAGCAAACTTTTAGTACATCCTCAAAAAACAACAAAGCAGTCAATTTGGTGGCAATTAAAACGGACTCATGTTGGGAAGTCATACTTGCTTACAACAACTGCCTTTCGCGCTGACAGGCCGATGATTGATTACCGGGTCCGGGTCGTCTTTTATAACGCGATAAGCCAAATTAAACCCTTGACTGCAGGGGCCCATCTGAGGTCTGGCTGGGCAAATTAAATCTCCTGCACTGATGTCTTTCTCTTCCTCTCATTCTCTCTTTTTCTCTTTCCCACCCTTCGTTCCTCCGTCTAGCTCTTTGTATGTCATACCAACAGACACTATATCACGCGAAAAACGAGTGCGAGGAAAATAAAGGAAACAAAACATGGCACAAATGGCCTCAATCTCTCAGGCGGCTCTCTGGGGACCGGCATGCCAGGTGATCTGCGGCAGCAGGAGAGCCGAGGACATTAAGACATATTAAACGTACTAAAGACTTAATGAAGTTCAGGCAAGCAGTGCCACAGTTGACTTTATTAGTTTACACCAGATTAATGGGGATAATCATTTAAGTGATGGAGATGGATTACCCTCCGCAAGATGCTCCTTGGCTCGGGCTGGCCCAGCCACAGACTGACGAGGCTCCACAGACGGAGCCATATTCGAGACCGAGAGATGGGAAAAGTAAGCCAGAAGTGAAAGGTTTCATTCCGCTACACAATTAACTATAGGGCTGATGCTGCACAAAAGTGTGGCAAAATGTTAGCGTAACCAAAAAAACACAAATAAAACTTTTTTGGGGAGTGCAGCAATTTATGTGTATAAAGTCTTCTATAAAGTAGCTTTACAGAGATGGTCTAGCCAACTCTCATGAGAATTTATACAAGACAGCGAAAATTGTAAGAAAATGTACAAATGCATAAAACCCAAGCTTTGACCCAAAGCCTTACGGTAAAATACTGTATTTGGAAGAAAGAACACATTGAAAAAGAATATGTAATTTACAGTGAAAAAACGTAAATTGACCTTCACAGAATTCCCCATGTAACATTTCACATTTTATGTTTTTTTGGGGGTTGAAATTACGGTTTCTTCTTAGATTTTGTTCATTAGGGTTGTATGTTACATCAAATTTGGTTTATTGCATTATTTCAATTTCACGAGTGTTACCATGATGGTGTTTAGTATTTGCGTGAATGACATTGTGCACCTTCTACATACAGTTGAGGTCAAAACTTTACATACACTGAATAAGATATTTCACATAAAAGACATTTACACTTACACTTGATTCTTATTACTGTGTTGTGAACCTGAATTTTCTTTTTCTTTTTTTTGTGATAGTTGTTCATGAGTCCCTTGTTTGTCTGTCTGCTGTTCTTCAGAAAAATCTTTCAGGTCCCACAAATTCTTTGGTTTTTCAATATTTTTGTATATTTGAACCCTTTCCAGCAAGACTGTATGATTTTGAGATCCATCTTTTCACAGTGAGGACAACTGAGGGACTCATATGCAACTATTACAGAAGGTTCAAACACTCACTGATGCTCCAGAAGGAAATAATGCATTAAAAGTCGGGGGCAAAAACTTTTTTTAAATTTTACTTATTTTGTCTTCTTAGAAACATGTAAGTATCTTCTGTAGCTTCTTAAAGGCAGTACTTAATGAAAAAAGAAAACAAGATATTTAGGCAAAATAAGAGAAATGTCCACATCTTTATTCTGTTCAAAAGTTTACACCCCCAGCTCTTAATGCATCGTTTTTCCTTCTGGAGCATCAGTGAGCGTTTGAACCTTCTGTAATATTTGCATATGAGTCACTCAGTTGTCCGCAGTGCGAAAAGGTGGAGCTCAAAATCATACAGTCATTGTTGGAAAGGGTTCAAATACAAAAAAAATGCTGAAAAACCAAAGAATTTGTGAGACCTGAAGGATTTTTCTGAAGAACAGCAGACAGTTTAACTGTTCAGGACAAACAAGGGGCTCATGAACAACTATCACTGAACAAAAAAAAAACACAGCTGTGGATCATTCAGGTAACAACACAGTATTAAAAAAAAAAATCAAGCGTATGTAAAATTTTGAACGGGGTCATTTTTATAAATTCAGCTATTATTTTCTCTTGTGGACTATGTGTAATGCCTTTTATGTGAAATCTTATTCAGGTCAGTACTAAATAAAAAATTACATGCATTTTGTATGATCCCTCTTATTTTTGTAAAATAATTAACATTTTGCAGGTTCTGCAAGGTGTATGTAAACTTATGACCTCAACTGTATATTAGTATTTTCTTTCTTAGCTTGTGGAAAAGCTGCTTGTGATGAGCTTTAGTTAATCATATGCCTTTCTCATCACCACCTGCTTTTGGTGGTTATTGGTGTATTACAAAGACACTAAACAGATTTCAGAACTTCAATCGGTTGGTATATTAACATTACATTATTTAAGAAAATATGTTTTTAAAATATAAATTTAAGGTAAATCCGTAAAACCTAAAATGTTGAGAAAACATAAATGTAGATTTTAAAAGCCATTAAGTATAAATATTTAAGTAGATATTTTTAAAAATTAATTAGTTCAAATAATTATAAAAAATTCTTTAAATGGAAAAATATTAATAAAAGACATAGGGAGGTTTTGGAAATAAACTTTCTACTTGTGAAATGTAATATCCACAAACACTTGAATGCATCTTGAGTTGAATGAGCCTATTTAAAAATACCATACTGTTCAAAAGTTTGGATTCAGTAAGATTTTTGAAAGAAGTCTCATATGGTTACCAATGTTTGCAATTATTTGATGAAAAATAGTAAAAACAACAATAACGTGAAATACTATTACAACTTAAAATAGCTGTTTTTTATCATTTTTTCCTGTAGTAGCAAAGATGAATTTTCAGCAGCCATTACTCCAGTCTTCAGTGTCACATGATCCTTCAAAATCATTCTAATGAAAAACAAACCTTTGAATGGTAGTGTATTTAAGACTGTATAAAATGGGGAAAAGAGAGAAGAAAACATAAAAACAAACTTTTGTATTAACAGTAATTAAAAAAATAATAGCTTTGAAACAGATAGACCTCTACCCTTGATAGCTCTGTTAAATGGTTTTACCCCAGAGAGGAACAGCACGACCTCAGGAACATTATTCACTGCTAAAAAGGACACATGCCAAGTTTTGTTTTCCTCAGTTGATCCCAGCTCCACAGCTGATTGTATATGATTAAATGCAATGTTGGGAAGGTTACTTTGGAAATGTAATAGATTACAGTCACCCAAGTAGTATAACTATTTCAATTACTTTATTAAAGTAACTGATTACATTTGATTACTTTTCTAAATCTTAAATATTAAAAAATAAATCATATACATAAACACAAATAGGAAATAAAACAGTTATCAAATAGGCATGTGTCCTATTCTGTGTCCTAAACTCCTGAAACATTAGTGTCTCAAATTTTAGAGCAGTCAATGCAATTTTGGCAAGAAATCAATCAAATCTGCATGTGTGTGAAAATATTCATATGTGACCCCCTTTGTAATTGTTAACATTTTCATAAGTAACTAATTTATTACACTTTTTTTTCTCAGTAACTGTAACAGATTACAGTTACATTTATTTTGTAATTAAATTATGTAACTCTGTTACATGTAACTAGCTACCCCCCAACACTGATTAAATGTAATAATGTGAGCTTGAACTGTTTTTAATGGAACCGTTCGCATTCAGTGGCACACAGCTTGTAAAATATTGTAAAACAACACTAATATTGTCATTAATGCTTCTAGAATGTCTATAAACATTTTCAAATGCACTCTTAAAAATAAAGATCCTTTAAAAGGTTCTTCCACTTTTGGTTCCACAAAGAACAATTCAGTCAAAGGTTCTTTAAAGAACCATCGCTTTCTTACCTTCGTATAATCTAAAGAACCTTCTTTCATCACAAAGAATCTTTTGTGAAACAGAAAGGTTCTTCAGATCCTAAAGGTTCTTTATGGAACCATTTAGACAAAAAAGGTTCTTCATGACATCGTGAAGCACCTTTATTTTTAAGAGTGTACCCTGTAAATGATAACCTAAAGCTGAATCTGGCCACCTGCACGTGGCTCTGACAGGATATTGCATTTCTGACAACAATAAAAGTGTCAAACACACCCCCACCCATCCACCCACAAACACACAGTGCTGTATCAACCTTCCCAAGAAGGTTTAATTATTGTCTCTCATTGTCTTGCCTTCTCTAAGACAGATCTCAGTGTCAGAGTGTGTGACAGATGGAAACACATGGAAGGTACACTTTGCCACACACCTCACAAAATCAGTTTCAACTAGCCCCCATCCTCACAAGCAGGCATACGTATCCCAAACATATGCAGCATCTTTTTAATGGCTGTCTCTCACCATCTAAGGTCACAAAGCTTGTGCAGTGTAAGCAGGACTTCCCTAAATGATGATGGAAAGTCACGCTTAAACATAAAGACTGAAGAGCCCCAAGCTGTTGAGTAATAGGGCATGAGACTGAGGGGACATCTGTCAGAAAAACTGCAGGAATACATCCTGTGGAGGACAGAGTTCAAATGGATGTTATATTGATGTCTGGCATACTGTAAGCTCATTCTGAGCCGTTCTGTCGCAGGAAGTGAACCATTGCTGCACACTATATTTGCATCCACTGTAAATTCACAAACTCATGTTCAGTGATGGGGAGTAACTGGCTAGATGTAACGGAATTACGTAATTTAATTACAAAATAAATGTAACTGTAATCTGTTACAGCTACTGAGAAAAAAAATATGTGATTAAATTGCAGTTACATATGAAAATGTTAACAATTACAATCTGATTGATTTCATTCCAAAATTGCATTGACTGCTTTAAAAATATGATGCACCAATATTTCAGGAGTTCAGGACACAGAACAGGAATAGAATTATTTTTTAAAATACCTGTTTTTTTTTGTTTTTTTTTTACAAGGCATTGTTAGATGCCAGTCTTTCCTGTCATAGCTATGCAAAGATTTGATTTCAAAAACAGTATCATAGCTATTAAACTATATTTTGTGATTTTAAATCAGTATTAAACCTCAGAACGATCTCAAGGTAAAAAGATGTACTAAAGTCTGATTTTGTGGTGGCTGTGTTTTAAATTGAAATTATTATAATCTTAATTCAAGTGATGAAGGATTTTGAAAGTCTGACAGTAATCGGTGTTGAGTACTACTGTAAGGTTAAAGGAGAGGTCCACTTCCAGAACAACAATTTACATATAATTTACTCACCCCCTTGTCATCTAAGATGTTCATGTCTTTCTTTCTTCAGTCGTGAAGAAATTATGCTTTTTGAGGAAAACATTTCAGCATTTTTCTCCATATAATGGATTGATATGGTGCCCCAATTTTGAACTTCCAAAATGCAGTTTAAATGCTGCTTCAAACGATCCCAAATGTGGTTGTAAACGATCCCAGCCGAGAAAGAAGGCTTTTATCTAGCATAGCGATCAGTTATTTTAATAAAAATAATACAATTTATATACTTTTTAATGCCAAACACTCGTCTTGTCTTACTGTGCTTGGACTGTTTTTGTTCCAGTTCGTGACAGTTAGGTTATGTCGAAAAACTCACATCTCATGTTCTCCCTCAACTTCAAAATCGTCCTATATCGCTGTTTTACCTTTTTTGTTAAGGGTGTTTGATCTTCTTTGCATGTTCACGTTGCAATGATTGGGTTGGAACTTCTGCAGCAATGGTGGATGATTTTGAAATGATTTTTGAAGTTAAGGGAGAAAATACGATTGGAGTTTTTCGTATTGAGTCAGAATACACAGAGTTCATGGAGAGAAAGGCAAGATGAGCGTTTGAGATTAAAAAGTATTTAAATTGTATTTTTTTTATGAAAATAACCGATCATTTCACTAGGTAAGACCCTTCTTCCTCGGCTGGGATCGTTTACAGCAGCATTTGAGATCATTTGAAGCTGCATTTAAACTGCCTTTTGGAAGTTGAAAATCGGGGCAACATATGGAGAAAAATCGAGAAATGTTTTCCTCAAAAAACGTAATTTCTTTACGACTGAAGAAAAAAGGACATGAACACCTTGGATGACAAGGGGGTGAGTAAACTATATGTGAATCTTTGTTTGGAAGTGGACTTCTCCTTTAACCCTGCCTGCTTTGAAGGTTTCAAAATGAATAACAGTTGAACATTCATTAGAAATTTAGAAAGTTAATCAAAATTAATCAAATGTAATCAGTTACATTACTTTAATAAAGTAATTTAAATAGTTTCACTGCTTATTACATTTTAAATATGGTAACTTGTAATCAGTAACCTATTACATAACCTTCCCAACACTGCTCATATTTGTGGAGGTGAACATCTTGCATCTTGTTGCTGTTTTTTTTTTTGCTGTTTTACATCCTATGCAAAACATTATGCTGGTTGTCAGTAAACCACTACATTTTATTTTATGAGGTTGCATAATATATGGCAAACATCTTTTGAGGCCAGCTGCAATAACTATGAATAAATACAGGTGCTGTTATGGTAAAAACTAAAGTATAATATTTATATAATATTTTATATTACATATTTGTGTAAAAATCTTGTTTTGAGTGAGAATAATACTGCTGTAGAAAGTTAAATTATGTGTGACCACGGACAACAAAACCAGTCATAAGGGTCCTTTATTAATTGAGAAACATATGAATACATAAGATTTCAATTGATGTATGGTTTGTTATGATAGGACAATATTTGGCTGAGATACCTGGAATCGGAGGGTGCAAAAAAAATCTAAATACTGAGAAAATCTAAAGTTGTCTAAATGAAGTTCTTAGCAATACATATTACTAATCAAAAAACTATGTTTTAATATATTTACTGTGGGAAATGTACAAAATACCTTCATGGAACATGATCTTTACTTAATAGCCTAATGATTTTTGGCATAAAAGAAAAATCTATA
Organism: Labeo catla; assembly: GCA_012976165.1. NCBI lineage: Eukaryota > Metazoa > Chordata > Actinopteri > Cypriniformes > Cyprinidae > Labeo > Labeo catla. Next base: position 686,557 of record VONZ01000020.1, on the reverse strand, counting down.
ATTTAGACCCATACGATGTATTGCTGGCTATTGCTACAAATATACCTATGCTACCTAAGACTCATTTTTTGGTCCAGGGTCACATTTTAAATATTACTGTAAAATAAAAGCATAAAAAAAATTACAATATTTTTATTTAATCAATAACATTACTTAATTGTCTCATAGCTATTTAAATTGTCATTATCAAATGAATCCAGTGTGTTTTATCTGCAGCCCAGCTTAATAAAGCTTTGTTTCAGTCTCAGGGTCAGGAATAGACAGACAGGTGCAAATAGCTTCACTTTTAACAAAGTGATACATCATCCTTACATGCTACAGAGATTAAAGACAATGCACATGTTATAAAGATAATACACACCAGGGATAAAGATTCAAATCAAAGGCCTGTACTGCACCAAACAATTCAGTTCAAATATTTGGTCATAATTACATCGAAACAGCTGTGATTCAACTGGAACACTGTATTACCAAATGAATGAAGAGTAAGAAACTTTTGTACAGCACTACAGTGTATGAAAAACAGATAGATAGATATAGATATAGATATATAGACACAAAGAGTAGTATGCAGGCAAGCAAAATTACTAATATTTTGTGTACTTGTCTAAAAGATACACAATGAGGGCTTACCATAACGTTGTACATAACGAATCCTTCGTTGGTCTCTTTCAGGTTGTTCTACTGGGGGAAAATAAAGTATTTTTAATAAGTTTGTATATATTTACTCTTGAATTATGTACACTTTTTGTTATGTTTAACTGATTGAATAAACACACTAAAATGCATAATATAATCTGAGTTTGTTTTATTTAATGTGACGTAAATGTTGTATTCTGCATGAAGTGTCTCTGAATCCACACATCCTAGCTCACTGATATAATAAAAGTTTAAAGCAGATGTCATCTGCATAGACATGCATAGGCCTTTCCAATAATGATGTGATGCAGCCACTGAATACATGGAAATGCATATATGGTGCACTTATATTACATAGAAAGACTGACATCACCACATATGTAAATTATTAATGGCACGCATACAGGCTATGCATGAAAGCAAATGAAATCTTGACTAAATGAAATTCATAACAGTGAAAAACAACATAGGACTATACATGATTATACAAAAAATGTTCATTAATATCCATGAGCTTTTATGATGCAGTGGTGATTTTAAATATGAGCCAGAGATAACAGAAAATCATTTATCAAAACCAAATTTTCAAATGTTCAACTGCCCTCTAGTGGTAAGCACATAGTAGCTCCACTAACAATGCGTATTGGAAATACACGCTTGATATTGAAAAATCTACTGACACAAGAGAAACCAGTTTTGCTGGTGAAATAACTAATGGCGGTTAATGCACGTGTTAAATCTATTGTGATTTGATCCTTAAAGTATGGTTCATTAGACTCGTGCGATTTCACTCTCTCTCTTGAAGGCCTGTTTGAGGTCATGTCAGCAGAAGCCTTTAGTTATCAGAGTGAGTTATGGGCTTGTCTGCAGTAATAGCCTGTCAGACACTCACTCTTGCAGCCGTTCTGTTTTTCTCCTGTCCTTCCTCTCTTCTATCAAACATCAGCAGGACTACTACTGACCACTCTCCAAAACACATGCATGAGTTACAGAGAGAGTTTTTAAGAAAGCATTTCAATTGCTGTGCTCATTAGAACAATTATTAAGAATAGTCAAAGTTAGTTAACTTTTAAAATATCCACTACTCTATTAAATACTTAACAAAAAACTTTTTAATAATATCTTTAAATGTATTCATTTTTAATTAACAAGCTTATTGTACTATATTCTAATTTTACACTTATTTTGATAGTTTAGAGAATACACACAGATTATTTAAATATACATGTGTACTCACACTTCCTCTCCTGCTCAGGCCTCCCAGAAATATTGAGTCTGGATTTTCCCATGTCTAGACTGTGCTCTCTCTCTCAGCTGTGAATGCATTTCTGATGGGTCCAGCAGGTTCAGACAGCATGCAGGCCTCTCTCTCTCCCCAGGGCACTGCGCAGCACTTCCACACAGCCAGAGGTCACTTCAGGAAGATAACACAGGGCCAGAGGTCACGGATCTCCTCATCCAGCCACCATAACACATAGACTACATATAGACTACATCTCCACCCTGACCATATTTGAAAACAAAAACAAAATTAAAGTATTTACAGTGATTGAAGGAGTTTGTTTCATGCTTTTCCTTTTTCTTTTATTATATAGTAACTTATATAGTAACTTATATTATCTAAACGAGGGACAATAAAAAAACAGCAGTTGCTGTCAGACGATTAATCACGATTTTTGTTTAAATAATGTGTGTACTGTGTATATTTATTATGTATATATAAATACACACACATACAGTATATATTTTAAAAATATTTAAAAGTATTTACATGTATATATTTTTATTCATATAATTAATATTATATATAAATGTATTTAATATATAGAAATAACATATTTTTCTTAAATAGCTATATCCATGCGTGTGTGTATTTATATATACATATTAAACACACACAGTACATGCACATATCTGACCCTGGACCACAAAACCAGTCTTAAGTCGCTGGGGTATATTTGTAGCAATAGCCAAAAATACATTGTGTGGGTCAAAATGATTGATTTTTCTTTTACGCCAAAAATCATTAGGAAATTAAGTAAAGATCATGTTCCATGAAGATATTTTGTACATTTCCAACTGTAAATATATAAAAACGTAATTTTTGATTAGTAGCATTGTTAAGAACTTAATTTGGACAATTTTACAGGTGATTTTCTCAATATTTAGATATTTATATCAATATTTATTTTTTGCACTCTCAGATTCCATATATTGAAATAGTTGTATCTCAGACAAATATTGTCCTATCCTAACAAACCATACATCAATGGAAAGCTTATTTATTCAGCTTTCAGATGTTATATTAATCTCAATTTTGAAAAATTGACCCTTATGACTGGTTTTGTGGTCCAGGGTCACATATATGTTGTAAACAAAAACTCTTGTTTTGGGTGCGATTAATCGTTTGAAAGCACCAGTTTTAACCAATTTAAAAAAAAAAAACTGTAACGCGGAAGCTATTTTCTCTGAATCCCTGAGACTTCCGATTAGCCGCTAATAGCTAAATAACAAGAAGAATAACAAAGTGCTTTAAAAACGGTAAAACCATTACAATAATCAGTTAAAATAATATGATAACAAATACCAGTTTGCAATATATAGCAGCATAATGGACCATTTTGTACAGCTAAAATAACTGGACTGGTACTGACAACGAACTGACGTTAAAATAAGGTAGATAAGACAAGAGATTCTGAATAAGATTACAACCCATTCGTTCCCTATGTTTTAATTTATAAACAGACTGTGTGATATAAATAAAATATAGCCTAATTAAAATTGTAATTATGTATCTCCAACAGTTCACACTGCACTTTTGGCAGCCTTATAGCATGTCACCTAGCCTAACAATACTCTTCAAATAAAACACATTTTCTAATGTACTTGTTGTATGTACATCTGTAATAAAGTAGTATTGGCATGTTTGTCTGTTTACTGTCAGATTTGCACTGTAATGAAAATCAACCTCGTGTTGCTACGGTTACCTCCTCAGATAAGCCTAATTTCTGTTCACGAGTGTCTGAATAACCTCTAATATAACTTCTGTGGCAACTGAAATGAGTTCACAACATGACTGAAACGTACATGTACGTAAAAAGAATACATACTTTTTAAAACGTTCCAAACGTTTGGCAGCGTCGGTCTACGTAAGCACACGTAAGCACAGGTGTGTTAAATGTGTTACATACATTTCACCACTAGGTGGCGGAATAAGACAAAAAACCGCTATATGATTGAGAGTTTAGAGATACACGACTATTAATGACCACACGATGGCATCGTTTCTTTTAACAAACCCCATAGACGGCAGATAATCTTAATATGGGAGATGTCTGTGTAATTTGAAGCACTGCATGCTCTCAAAGCTTATGAAATTAGTTCATTGCTTAAAACTTGTAGCCCACAGTAGGCATTTTCAGCATTGGACCTAGTTCTTTCAGTCAGTAGGTCTACTTTTAAATTTACATTTATGCATTATCAGCACTTTTAAAATGTACAACTATACACTCGGTAGGCTATCTCAGTTTTAGTTTAGTTTTAAGTTGCTTTATTGGCATGACAAGTATTACTGTCAAAACATTTTGATCAGTGCAATTAAAACAGTGCTAAATGAGAATAATGAAAAACAACAAAATGATTCAAAAAGTGTTATTGACAACGAAATATAATGTATAAAATATAATAAAATATGAAATAGCATTGATATATTGTGCTGGAGAATAGACTGTCAAACGTGTTTATTATTTTACTGCGTCTCTCATGTTGTTTATCCTAAATTCTATCAGAATTTTTTCGAAATATTTTTTTTTTCTTTTAGAATTCAGTCAAAGTTATTTACATTTTTCTTCTTTTTTCAAATGAATTCTTTTTTTTTTTTTTTTAGAATTTATTATTATTAATTATTATTTTAAAAGTCTTCTAAATTTATGTTCCTCCTTTTTTAGTTGCGTTATTAATAAAAGTAATTTACAGAAGGTGAAAAAATAGGCCTCATAAAACTGTGATTTTAGATGTTCTTTTCAAGTACTTACTAAACGGTCAGGACCACTTTAGGACAACAAGCCACTCAGATCACTCCACACATTTTCTAAGCAGTGTTCACCCGTTTGTTTGTTTTTTTTTTTTTTGTATAGTAGCCTATTTGTAATCAGGCAACAGCACCTAAAGGCAGGGTCAAAGGACATTCAGCACTTACTGAAGATTTGATAATGTTTTATTTGAATGAACTTAAATGACATGCCCTCTAGTCCGTGGAAACACGATACAAGCTCAATACTTAAAATATGAAGCGATTGTGGCGCCATCATTTCATTTTGTCTTCGAGTTCAATATGCTAAACTGTTTACGGTCGGCAAAACAAAAAATGATAGCAAATTCATCGGAATTAGTGTTCTTCTGATGCAATTACAATATCCTGATGTAGCAGCAGATGAGGTGGGGTCCCTCGGTAGAACAAAAATCAATACAATTGTATTGTGACAACTTTTACATTATAAGCTGAAAACAACAACAATACAACATAGGCTAGACTTACCTGCAATCGCATGTTTTTAAAAGGAAAAAATGCTTAGATTGTTGTGAATGTATAAGACGCGTCATCTACACTTACGCTAAATCTAAAAGTTAACAAACTGTTATACTTATTTTATCATTTCTAATAATAATAATAATGAATAGTAGCAAAAAATAAAACATATGACCCTGCCAAGAAAATATGAAAATGTCAAAATATTACATGCTTCATGAAGGTGGACGATAAAAAAAGGGCTTTCCATGGCAAATTACACATATGAAAGCTCTGCTCCCAACGCTCTCCTTCAAACACACACACACAGCTCTGTGTTGAATAGGCCTCTTTCCCCTTTAAATCTTAGACATTTTGACAGGACACATTAAGATCTGCCTGCTCAGCATGAACACATCATAAAACTGGACAGGCAATTTCTGTTTTCACCAAATAGCCAGGCTAACTCGTTCTGCATCTTTGATTTTAATACACTAGACACGCAGCTTAGCAGCAAGGGAGGGGAAAAAAAAATATCTGGCTAGGTATATTTTTCGAGTTATGCCCCTCAACTCCCTTAGATCCATTTTTCCGTTTGAATTATCAACTAGAATTTGATTAATATGCAAATTTGAGGCGAAAAGTCTTGTATAATTCTTTCAGTGGAGAGTAATTAATCAACAGTTAAAGAAAATTAATACATATATCAATTTTGTCAGGGACATGCTTAGTTCAATCGTCCGTAAAATTGAAGTTTGAAGTATTAAGGGGGTCCCACAGAAGCGTTATAACTAAAACACAGGAATCCACCCCTATTTAGTGATCAATCAAGCTTTCCCCTCAGGTTAATCTGCTTAATTTTTCACCTCGAATCATACACTGTTATGACATGTAGTCTCGCATGAAGTCGATCAAAGGTTTTTTAAAATGTTAACTGCGTGAAAGGAAAAACCTATCTATCTATCTATCTATCTGGAAGTGAAAAATGATATTCAATTTTAATTAAGGCAAAAAATCGCTGGTATCCCTCCTCTTTTCTAATCAAACAATTAGCCAGAAAAAGAAAGGGTAAATGGCTGAGGAGAGAGGGAGAGAGTGAAAGAGAGAGAGAGAAAGAGGGAGGGAGGGAGAGTGCAAACCCCATTGTTTCAGCAGGGACTCATGCATCAAACTTCAATTTTCCGGGCGATTGAATTAGAGATTTTTTTCTCTCTCTCTTGAGCTGAAATACACTTAAGACTTTGGGATTAATTACCACGTTATGCTCTTTCAGATTGTAGTATTACTTATCTTTGCCACATTTGACAACACCTCATAAAATAAGGAACTGAACCCCACCAGCTCTCGCTCTCCTGATATATCAGCACCCCTTATATACATTTTCCACTTTCTGCCTGTGCAAACAGCACGAAGAGAGAGAAAGAGAGAGAAGGATAACGGGCATGACTTGGTCTGGATAAGGACATCTTAGTCTAACATGGCTTTGTTAAACCTCTCTCATTTGTGAGCTACCGCTAAATGTGTTATTCTGTTATGTAGGCTAATCAATAACCTAAGCGTTTAAAGTTGGGGAGAAAACGCTAAATCGCATACATACAAACGGTGTGTGACTGTATTGCAGCACAGAGGCGCATGAGCAGACAGTGTTGGAGACTATGGCGTCTGCTTATGTTAATGGAGCGGTGACAAATATCACATTGTCCGCATATCATCTCTGATCCTGCTATTACGCTTCGTGTTGCTTAAAACTGTCTATTCATAGTTGCGATGAAGCTATTTCGTTTTACAAAATATTGTAGTTCAAAAACACGAATAATGTAAACACGAATAATACAAAGTTTTTGCACTCAACTGTATTTTCCACAATGCTAAATTTTGCAATTTGACGATTACTTTATAAACTGAATATGAAAGGACCTATACCTGCACAAATAAATTAAATATTAATAAAATTAGACACTGAAATATTAAGATATCTATAAGATTAATAATAGCCTTATATATAGTATAAATTTAATTTCAATTTTTCTAAAAATATTTGTCTGTGTAATGTTAATGAGTATTTTATTACATGAAATTAAATAATAATAATAATGCTTTGATGCATTATTATTATTAATTAATATGCACTGCTAGGTAATACAAATAATACAAAATCATTGCATAACAGTTTTTCACTTTTGTAAAAAATATTTGTCTGTTTAATATTAATGATAATTTAATTAAATAATGTTAAATGATCAAAATTAAATTATTATTATATATTAATAATAATAATAATAATAATAATTTGATGTGTTAATATTATTATTATGCACTGCTAGGTCCACTTAGTGAAAATAGTCAATATAAAATCATTGTTTAACAGTTTTTTTCTAAACAAAACAACAACAACAACAAAAATGTTACGAATTGAAAAGGAAAAGTGCAAAACAATAAACATGACGAAGATCATGCATATATAAAACAGCATCTAAAACATAAAAATGTCTCTAAATAACATTCTGCAAGAATACAAAAACTCCCAAATGCAAATGCAAAAAAAAAAAAAAGTCGGTCGAACCCCGTGAGGAATTTTGTTCTAATTCCATACATAGTGTCACTCCAGCCATATGTTCTGTTTTTACGTGTAGCCAAAATGGTAACTTTATTATTTTAAGCCAAACACTCAGACAAACAAAGGCAGAAGACAACCTCTTAACAAGACGAGTCAGTATCATTGTAATTCATAGACTTGTTTAAAACAGCCGAGTGAAAAGAGAGAATAGAGGGGACATTAATAGGCCCAGATGCCCTCGCCCCTGTGCGCATTATTGCCTTTGTGAAAACTGAGCGAAACACTTTAAAAAGAAGGCCAGCTCAATCCATCAAATTGTCTGAAAATTGTGAGGAAAATTCAAAAACCATATGGCCTCCAAACGTTTGTGTCCTTTTTGTTCGGTGGGACACGCTTGTCTCCGTATTGAGAGCCGCGGGAGGCAGAGCATGCTTCATTGTAGCTTGTCACATCAGGGGAGACTGCTCATTTGTCCCCAGTTTTCACGCCTTACGCTAGAAATGACTGCCTCTCTTCGCTTTGCAGGGAAATAGCGTCTTTCAAGCGCAGAGAAACGGGCCAAAAACCCTGCGTTTTTGGCCATCCTTTATGCGCGCATTCATCAATCCAGATTTCGCTTTCTCACACACATCCATTGTGGATATTGAAACACATCGTGGGGACTGGAAAACACGTTATGCCATTTTGAAAATCAAAAGCGTAAAATGTCGCATCTAAAACACATTCAAAGCATTCTTAAAGAGTGTTGGTGCAGGAAATAAAAAGTAGGCTACAAAGCTAAACAAAACAAAAATGCAATTGTACACAAGCTGTACGCTTTGCTTATATTAACTCGATTGCTTATTTCCAAAACGATAAATAAAACTATCAGACTAACGTCAAAAATTTAGAGAAAGACATTTTATTTCATTTTAAATACATTACACTTTGTACACTTGGTTTAAATGGTTTCCTGGCTTAAAAAGGCACTTACAGGCATACAAACCATAAGAAATATATTAAAATGTGACAATCCAGATTTAATCAGAGAAGTCGTTTTTTTCCCGTGATAGCTTTTGTAGGAAATGTTCTATAATACACTCTTTTATCAAACGATTTAGTCATAGGCCAAAAGGCATAATAGGGACACGCAGGGGGGGCTGCGTGTGTGAATTAAGAATCGGATATTTTGATTTATCTATATACGATCTGCAGCCATTTTGAACAAAAATAATTTCGTGGAACAAAATAAAACATGCATTCAACTTAGTCAGAACCGGGTAAAAATGTTCTGCGTGGGCAATCGTGCTTCATGTGTGTGTGTTTGTTTATATCTGACTCAAATATTATCAAGGTACTTATTGCTCTTCAGCTATCTGTTTAAACGAATAGGCTAAATGATTACAATACTGCCACTGCATAAATAGATCTGAAGAAACTGTCCCATGCTTGCTTTGATTTTTTTTTCCTTTTTTATATTTGCTTTTAATACAAGTCATTTAATACATTTGGTGCATTAATGGCACTTTCAACTCTATGGTTTTAGAGGACCATCTCAGGAAAAAAAGGTAGGTAAATAATACCGACGCTGTTCAATGAAAATCAGTCATCGACATCAATTTCCTCGTCTTCGTCCTCCGAACACTCTTTGCTCGTTGTGTGGTCTGTAAACGGTGATGATGGTGACATGTGGAGTTTGTTGGTGCCCTCGTGTTCGTGGTTAGATAGCGATGGTGACTTGGACACTGATTCTCCGAGAGTGCCATTGACGCATTTCTCTAGGTCTGCCAGTTTGGCCATTTTCTCAAAAGGTACATTGCCTACTGCTTTGGCCGACTCCACGTCCGCTTTCATCTCCTCCAGGTCTCTTTTGAGCTTGGCTCGACGGTTCTGGAACCAGGTGATGACTTGAGCATTCGTGAGCCCGAGCTGCTGAGCGATCTGATCCCGATCAGCAGGAGACAGATATTTCTGATAGAGAAATCTCTTCTCCAGTTCGTAAATTTGGTGATTGGTAAATGCTGTTCTCGACTTTCTCCGCTTTTTAGGGGTATTCCTTTGACCGAAGAGTGTCATGCCGTCTCTTCCTAAAACAAACGAACAAAAACAATGCAGCGATATTAAAATACATGACTTTAACGAGTTGCAACAATTACAGCTCATTTAGTACTAATACAAACTATACGAATATTAGCTTATTGTCATTTCTAAAACATAATAGCCTTCAAGACTATTTAACAGTTCAGTTTTAAGTGGCACAATTAAACAGGCCTGAAAATACGAATACTATACGTATTATATTTAATTGTACGTGCAAACATTTCAGCCGTTTATATTTAGTTTTTTATTGCACGTGGAAATATATTTTAGATATATTTTGACTGCACCTGCACAAAATTAATGCACGTTTTCTCTGCTATGATAAAGTGACTTTAACAAATACACTGGATAATCTTTTAACCATAAATAAATACTTCAGCTGCTGAGAACTTTAAAAAATGTATTTTTCACCAATAGCATTATTAAATTCTATCACGATCAAGCAGCTAATTTTGCACACACAACGGGCCTTGTGTTTACCTTCTGCCGCTTGTAGAACACTGACTTCCAGTCCCTTAAAGGTTTTGCTGGCGAGTTCCTCCAGGGCGCACAGTGGAGATGTCTGGGTGAGCAACGCGCGGTTGGAGAGGGGATGGCCCGTGGAAGCGTGCTTCTCACCGGACGAAAGCAGGTGCGCCGTGCCGCAAATTGTGTAACTTCGTTTGACAGAAGGTTTGTTTAAAATATCCTCTATGCTGAAGGGAGTGAGGGGCTTGTTTGAGTTAGCAGGTGGAGGAAGATGGTCCAACGGACTGCGCCTTCGATCCTCAACCGAGGCGCCTTTTGCGTCTTCTTTGGAGGTCATTATTTGTCTTTTTAGCTTGTTTTGAAAATACGCTAGAGTTTGGATTTTTTGTTTTCTTCTTTCTTTTCGAATTCGCCCAGTGCAGAACAGCTCAGTTTATAAAAACTACTGATGAACTTGAATGAGAAGAAATCCCCAAATCCGCGGAATTACATGTAGCCGATCAGCAGCATGTTGTTGCTTTTGCCGCAGGGTTGGAAAACTTTAAAGTCTTTCTTTAAAAAGCCACGTCTGCTGTCCTCAGCTCCTGGATAACGGTTGAGCTTCAGTGAGAAGCAGCCTGACAACCTCTGCTGCTTCAGTGGAAACAGTCAGCCTCAAAAGCAGCCAGAATTGACTATTACTAACAAGTTATTCTTGATAGCAAGACAATCAATTACATCCAGTGGCACTTTTCTCTCTCTCCCTCCCTCTCTCTCTTTCTTTCTCTCTCCCTCTTGCTCTTTGACTATGTTGCAGTCCGATGCAGACTTTAGCAGGAAAGGAGCCCCGTTAATTAGAGGGCATGGCCGGGAGGAGGAGCTCAGCCGGATTACAATACTTAACGCTCCCACTCTTTACTACAAATTAATGATTTGTCGATATTCTGTTCGCTCTTATTTACACATTGGCACCACGCTATTACAACTAACACATTTACATATTTTTAGTTAAATATTTACAGTAAAATTAAATTCTAGAAAAAAACTGCTAACACAAGTTGTCGATGTTTGCAATTAAAATGGTCTATTAAACTAAAAACGTTTGCTCAAAAATGTTTTGTTTAATAAACGTATTTTAGAGTCAGGTAGTATATCATGGCCGATAATACTTGTGGATAGAACAAAATAAGTGTGTGTGCGTGTGTGTGTGTAATAGAGAAAGAAAGAGAGAGGGAGAGGGAGGGAGAGAGAGATCGTCCCCTTCAGCTGCACCAAATCTTCTTTGCCATAATTCAAGCGCAAAGGGCCAGCTCACATCAGCAGTAAGATATTTCACCTCTAAAAATCGCCTGCTGTTCAATCCTCGGTATTTTTGGCATTATGGGAACTATTTTTCGTCGATTTACGCAGAACGGGGGTAAACTTACAGATATGCATACAGAAATAAAACTAAACAATGTAAAATAATTTTAGGCTAATAGTTATAATAAAATGTAATTATGTAGGCTATATTTAATCTATATTTGTAGCGCGTATGTATTTCATATAATCAGCGCATTGGCTAAAGCGTCTAATGATTGTTTTTGCGTTGTTTTCGTCGTGCACTTTAGCGTGACGGGGCCTGGGTTAAATTGGCAGAATAAGGCTGAAGCTCACCGCGAGGGACACCGGATAACAGCCGTGCATGGCGGATAAAGGCTGATCTACAGCGTGACAAAACAGTGCGTTTTGTTGGTTAGTAGATTCTAGGTTCACTAGAGAAAGTCTTCCTTTTTTGCCGCCTTGTTTGAACCGTTTTAAATAAAAGCAACTATGCTAAATTAAGCTGTATCAAAAATTAATGTATAATAGCAATAATTCATATTAAACGAATTATACAATTTGCATAGGGCTAATAGTAATCGTAAATTTGATTTATTCTTGCAGCGAGTATACGAACATTTAGAAATTCGGCAAAAACAATAGCCATAACAACTACTCCACAGTTTATAAAACCACAAATAAATAGGCGACCACGAGTAAAACTACAATAAAAGAGCATATTTGAATACGTTCATCAAACAAATAATAGTCAACCGAAAAAGATACATAAAAAAAGAAAAAAGCACCATAAAAGGATACAGAGGCAGGTGGTTACGCCTGTGTGACATGATCATTTAGCTTTGCCTACAGTGAGCAGGACGCCTGCGTAAGCAGATATGACGCAATGAAATGCCATGGAAGATACCACTACTGAATTCATACAAATACAAAAGTTCATTTTACAATGCAATACATTCTGCGCACGCTGATTATATTTAACTACAGTTTATATTATTATTATTATTATTACTACTACTACTACCAATAATAATAATAATAATACTTTTAGGATTACATAATTAAATCAAAATATTCCAGATATATAAAATTAGCATCCTGCACAATTATCAGTCAAAGAAACGTTACATACGGTTGATTTGATTTTGTGTAAATATAATAATTGTGTTTTTCCAATTCACCTTGTTGTAGAAGTAGTTCGCAGGCAACTTAAGCGAGATCGTCCATGCCTGAAGGACTGAACAAAAATATTTATAAGTCATTTTTCGTTGTCTACACGGGGTCTGTGAGTATTCTGCATGTCTAATGACTCAGAGAGATTTGTCACTTACTCCAGTGAGCGTCTGTCTGGACAGTTTTATTCCATAATTTATTCTCCGCTTCCGACCCTGAGAGCTCCGATTTCACAGGCAATATCGGATCTTTTCACTAACTTTTATTCACATGACCTTTCTGGGGATTGTAAATGATCTGCCCACACATCTGGTAAGATGGATATATAAAGTTTTCATGGGATACTGTCTAAACTGAGAGGCCCTAATTCACTTTTCACGAGAGAAATGTTTTATTTGACAACTCTATTTTATCCAGTTTTCATCGAAATGTATCCCTTTTCCGGCATAAAACTTGCTAACCGTTTAAACTCAGCAGACAACTTTAATCTTTTGGTAATGTTACTGGCATGGTGGAACTGCTAAAACATACTCTAATCATAATAATAATATCATACTTAACAGAATAAACTGCTAATGTGGTTATCATTTAACAGCCAAAATGTTTAATGAAAGATCTCAACGTTATAGATCATTTTACTGATCGATTATATTTATCATTTTTTCATTCTTAATCTACTGCTTGCAGCTTTGGTAGGATAATAATATTTAACAACAGTATACAATGTAATATTTTTCATTTGTAATTATAATATCACAATTAAATATCCCTACAATTAGCCAAAGATTCAATCAAAGACAACGTCACATTTTCAAAATGTCACATACTAACCACATAAAAAGACTGGCCTGTCCCAAAACTCGAAACAAACTCCAGTGACTAGCAGAGAAAATAATTGTTGTTTATTGCATGATCAGGAGAACCTCTGAGTAGGACAGCTACTCAAAATAGCAGACAAAAATGAGTCAATGTTGTTTTGTCACATTTTGGGTCATATGATATTATAGTCTACAGTTCTGGCAGTTTTTCAGTTTACATTTCTACAGTTTTTCAATATGTCTGACAGGCTATTTACCTTGGTCATATCTTAGAGTTATTTATTATGTACTTTTTCAACAGCAATAATTCATCTGGCAGAAAGCACTGTTGTTTTACACATTTTGTTTGCAGTGTGGTTAAAACCAAATATATTCAATGTGAGAGCCTGGCAATATAAGGAATAGATCTCTATTCATGAGATGAACAACATACAGTTTGATAACCATGGGCATGAATCATGCTAACTAGGCCTTGTTTCTATTATTATCAACAGTAGCTTGGATTTCTGCCCAACAAAGGTGGATTAACATTTGGCAAGCACAGCACTGGCACCAAATGTCCTGTCATCCTAATGTAAATTACCTGCCTTAAAAAAAAAAAGACAGAAAGTTACAAGGTCAGTCTAATGTGATTAAGATATTTTCTGAAGAGACAGCCACTCCTAATTCTTATCTGACACAATTTTGTTGTGTTTTTCTACAGAAGTAGTCTTTCTCAACAGTGCAAATTGACAACAAGGCATTGTTAGTGAAAAGAAAAATCCCTGAACAGAAATCAGAAACTCATAACAACCAAAAATGAACCCATGCTTATCATTATCTATACACGTAATGGATGCATTTATTGCAAGCTCTTCAAGACAGCCCCAAATACAGCACCGCTTTTTTGGCTGAAGTCCATATCATGCTCCAAACACCATGGATGCCCCTGTTTTTTCCCCCATGCCCTCTGGGGCAGTACAGAGTAATGTAATACTAGAACGAGATGCTCTATGGGTCGCAATGGCTGCAGTGAAAATAATTCTGGCTGGTTAATCTGCAGGGCGGCAGCACAGCACACAGGCCTCTACATCAATTAGGTGAGTAATAGATGTGGAGCTGGCACAGGACCTGGGTGACACCAGAGCTGACGGCTTGCAGAAAAACAAGTGCAGAGTCAAGGCCTGCATGAGGTCCATTTGGAAAGAGGATGCATGCTTCCGCTAAAAGCGGAGGGACTGTGAGGGTGTGTGGAGGGTATCGAGAGTGGGAGTGAAGCATGAATGCAGAGTCTGGTGACATTTCAGTCTAATTGCAGGACTGGGCTTTGACTGTTAAGACAAAATGAGTGAGGATTAAGTGCAGAGCCGTGCTTAAAAGGACCCATCATTATTTAAAGGGTAAGAACGGGGAAAGTGGAAAAACTTTTCACTTGAACTAGATACAATAAGATATCTATGTCAAAAGTAACTCTCTGAATGAATTATGGCCACTTAGGAGCTTTGGAAAAAGCATTGCCTACTTGACTGGAAGTACGGAAGACAATGATCATTTAGTTATACCAGACCATCTGGGAGAATGAAGCAGAAGTTAGCAGAACTACACAAGGGAGAATGTGAGAGGACTGAGGGAGTCTCAAAAACAGTGATGTAATCTTTCTGACATTCATCAGAGCATCATGTACCTTCTTATGAGGTCTGATCAGATAGTGTTACCATTTTTTTTTAGAGGAGACATGAAATCCAACACTGAAGATTGTACTGGTCGTTCTTGTCTATGCAATTAAAATTAACGAGGACCAGAGCTTTATAAAGCATCAAAAGTGGAGAATATCTCATGTGCTACATACGTGTAAATGAATTAATTGGTATTTTCATTCTAATCTATTCAATAAATTGGTTGATTTGGTTCAGAAAACAAATCTGGGGTGCATTCTCCCAAACAATGTGTCACTTGGTGCTTAACTGCCACAGTACAATGTACTGTTGTAGAAACTTCGTTGCTTACCTGTTGTTCAATCCACATTGGTTAAAACTGTCCTAATGATGTCATGTGGGTGGTGGAGTGATAAAAAAAGAAATAAAGGTTTCTGAGGAAAAGATTCCAGGATTTCTCTGTATAGTGGACTTCAAAAGGGTTCAACGGGTTGAAGGTCCAAACTGCAGTTTCAATGGGCTCCAAACGATGGAATAAGGCCTGAGGAACAAGGATTTTATTTATGAAAACGATTGGTCTAAAATAATAATTTAGCCACAAATGCTCATCTTGCACCAGCTCTGCATTCATGACTTCACACATTACGTGGTCACATTGGAAAGATCACACGTGACAAAAGTCATAATGCAGCGTTTACACACAGCGAACATGCAAAGATTAAGTCAAACCCTCTTTACAAAAAAGGTACACTCTTAAAAATAAGGGTGCTTCACGATGTCATAGAAGAACCTTTTTTGTCTAAATGGTTCCATAAAGAACCTTTAAGATCTGAAAAACGTTGTTTTACAAAGAGTTCTTTGTGGCAAAAGCAGGTTCTTTAGATTATAAAAGGGTAAGACAGAGATGGTTCTTTAAAGAACATTTGACTGAATGGTGGAACCAAAAATGGGTTTTCTATGGCATCGCTGTGAAGAACCTTTTAAAGCACCTTTATTTTTAAGAGTGTAAAACAAAGATGTCAGACGTTGCAGTTAAGGAAAAGATCAGATGAGTTTTTGCCCGACCCTACCTTTTTGAACGGGAGTACACAGATGAAGAACAAACCACGCGTGACCTAGTGAGCTAGTGCAAGATGAGCATTTGTGTTTAAAAAGTATAAATTTTTTTTCCCCGCTAGACAAGTCCCGTATTCCTCGACCAGGACTGTGTAGAGCCCTTTGAAGCTGCACTGAAACTGCAATTTGGACCTTCAACCCCTTGTCTCCCACTGAAGTCCACTATATGGAGAAAAATCCAGGAAGGTTTTCCTCAAAAACTTTAACTTCTTTTCAACTGGAGAAAGAAAGACATGAACATGGACACATTGGATGACATGTGGGTGAGTAAATTATCAGGAAATGTTATGTCAGGAGTGAACTAGTTCTTTAAGTGCATATGTTATACTAACATAAACTGTGATTCCAACCACAGGTCAAGAGCTGTAGTTCCAATCACACAACTTTGTGATGCTGTTTGAAAATGTTTGATGAAACTATGAATCCAGGAAATAAACAAATATTGGATAACTATGCTTTTGGTAAATGCACCCCTAAGGGTCCGTCCACACGTAGCCAGAGCTTTCCCTATCCAATCTTTTTTATGTCTTGTTCTAAAAAAAAATTCCGTAAGCATCAAATATCTGAAACCACTAAAACAGACTGAAAACTATGTAGTATACATGCCAGACCATTATGTGGCTCTGTACTTCTGCCACAGAGATAAACTAATAATGAGAAGATGACTTGGAGAATGTGCATAAACATTGCATTCTGTATACAAACCTAACACAACAACAAGACGAACATACATTTATTACACTATTTATTATTCTGTGTTAATGTTAGTTAATAAAAATTCATTGTTCATGTTGTTGTTGCTGTTACATGAAGTAGCTGTGTCTGACTAGGGTCGAGACATGGGTGATGACATCATCATTTCACAAAATATACGGATTGCCTGTACACACAAAAACGCAAGGGCGTTGTTTTCAGATTCACCCACTC
Organism: Labeo catla; assembly: GCA_012976165.1. Taxonomy (NCBI): domain Eukaryota; kingdom Metazoa; phylum Chordata; class Actinopteri; order Cypriniformes; family Cyprinidae; genus Labeo; species Labeo catla. Next base: position 669,340 of record VONZ01000020.1, on the reverse strand, counting down.
TGGAAAGTTGGATATGTCTGGATGAAATGACTATATGATACAACATTTTTACATATACAGCTAAACACATCTCCATGTGGATCATAAATGATCGGTTTATGAATTAGACTAATCTGGGTCTTGAGCTAAAATGACTAACTCGCTCATTACTGACAGCATTTCAAAGAGTGCACAAGGCACTTTGTGTGAAATCCATTATTAAATGTTTTTGCGTTTTTGGAGTCAATGGTATGGCGACTCTTCTTTGTTTTTTATTGGTGTGTGTGTGTATGTATACAAAAAAAATTATATATATATTAGGGCTGTCAAACGATTAATCGCAAACAAAATAAAAGCTTGAGTTTGCCTATTTAAATACTGTGTGTAATTATTATATATATTGTGACGAGTCGGCTGCCTCCCCCCTAACTATCAGCTTCACCCCGTCGGTAATCGCCGCCCTTCACCAGGCTCCCGACGGGAGTGGGCGTGTGGGAGGAGGAGGGGCGCTGAAACATCCAGGTCTGGCGGCGTGTGATGAGGCACACCTGATGTGAATGAAGCCTCCTCACCGCCGCTGTTAAAATGCCGAGCGCGCCTCTCCTCAGGAGACCGGTCTCTTCCCCGTGCATGCACGCTGGTGTCCTCGTGGGTCCAGGAAGGGGTGAAGAGGGAACCAGCGCCGCAGGACGAGTTGCCGGACCCCGCGGGTTCGGATGAGGACCGCACCCGTGACGGCTGACGGGCCAAGATGCCGGGCCGTGATATCCCCCAGAAGGGCCACGTAGGTGGAGGAGGACGATGCCGCTAGAGAAGCCGCCGCCCCTCGCACCCCGGACCTGAGTGGGGAGCGCGTGCGGCCGCCGGACTCCGCCCCTTACCTGGACCCTTCCCTTCGGAACACTACCCCTCCTTCACGGAACCCTGTCACATCGAGGACACCAGATCTCCCTTTTTCTTTTGGACACTTTTTCCCCCTTTTTGGACACTTTCTGTTTTATTGTTTAATAAAAGCCTCTCCGAGGCCTGACGTCACACCCACTGTGTCTGTCGCTTTGCTCCGCCCCCGTGACAAGTGGTGGAGAATGCGGGCATGGGCGGAGCTTAGACAGCGCAGTGGGAAACACCTGATGACGTCATCCCCTCTCGCTCGCAAAAGTCAATGAAGATTCGGACCCGGAGGGACGGAGAAACAACGGTGACGGCCTCCCAGCCGCTAAAAGGGGTAAGTGACTTTTCTTATTTAGTATCACTTACCCTGCGGTTGGTTGAGGCTGTCGACTAAATTCCGGTTTCTCTGTCCCCGGTCCGGTGGCGTTGCGAGAGGGAGTCGCCCGGAGAGGAATCCTCGCCCACTCCGACCGCTGGAGCCTGGTTGAGGAAGGTAGCACTCCTGCGTGGGCGGCGACCGGATGACGGGGATGTCGCTTGGGGGGGGGGAATGTGACGAGTCGGCTGCCTCCCCCCTAACTATCAGCTTCACCCCGTCGGTAATCGCCGCCCTTCACCAGGCTCCCGACGGGAGTGGGCGTGTGGGAGGAGGAGGGGCGCTGAAACATCCAGGTCTGGCGGCGTGTGATGAGGCACACCTGATGTGAATGAAGCCTCATCACCGCCGCTGTTAAAATGCCGAGCGCGCCTCTCCTCAGGAGACCGGTCTCTTCCCCGTGCATGCACGCTGGTGTCCTCGTGGGTCCAGGAAGGGGTGAAGAGGGAACCAGCGCCGCAGGACGAGTTGCTGGACCCCGCGGGTTCGGATGAGGACCGCACCCGTGACGGCTGACGGGCCAAGATGCCGGGCCGTGATATCCCCCAGAAGTGCCACGTAGGTGGAGGAGGACGATGCCGCTAGAGAAGCCGCCGCCCCTCGCGCCCCGGACCTGAGTGGGGAGCGCGTGCGGCCGCCGGACTCCGCCCCTTACCTGGACCCTTCCCTTCGGAACACTACCCCTCCTTCACGGAACCCTGTCACATCGAGGACACCAGATCCCCCTTTTTCTTTTGGACACTTTTTCCCCCTTTTTGGACACTTTCTGTTTTATTGTTTAATAAAAGCCTCTCCGAGGCCTGACGTCACACCCACTGTGTCTGTCGCTTTGCTCCGCCCCCGTGACAATATATATATATATATATATAAAAATACAAAAAATGTATGTATAAATTTAATACAAATATGTTATGCACAAAATATTTTTATTTATATATAATATAAATTATATAAAAATTATAATAAATACATATACTTGTAAATATTTCTTAAATATATACATGAATGTGTTTGTATTTATATATACATAATAATTACACCCAATACACACACTTATTAGGCAAACTCAAACTTTTATTTTGTATCCGATTAATCGTGAGTAATCAGTAGACAGCCCTATATATGTATATATATATATATATATATATATATATAATTTTTTTTGTAGAGCACCCAATTTTGAGCATTTTGTTTTTGCTGTTGATGTGCATGCTTTGGTTTCATCTTTCTTAAATTTCAAGAGAAAACTATAAGTCAACTACTACTTAAATTTCCAAACATGATTTCATAAGAATCTTTAGCAATTTTAATTTTATTCATAACTGCTGGCGAGTTTGTATGATTTGATTCATATAAAATGTATGATTTTTTTTTTAAAGTAAGCACGAAGGTCCACCCCAACATAGAATATATATAACGTATTCTAATCTCTTACAAATTCATACAAATTTGCCACCAATTCACAAAAATATAAAATTGTTAACAACTGCAATGAGAGTGTTTTACATTTCATAAGAAGTCTATGCAAAAAATAATATGATAATAAATAAATAGATCATAAAAAACAGTAGTAAATTATAAGACTTGAATATATTTTAAAAATCCGACCTGATTTTCATCCAGGTGTTGATCATAACTAAATATACTGCCAATATGGTTGACACTTGTATGAATTAAATCCGAGCACGGCCCTTCCTGGGAATCCATCAAGCATCTAGCTGATAGTCCTGTGGAGGAAAGAGGGGACATAGATAACAAGTAGCTCATAGTCAGACACAGCACACTTATCGCCTCTCACTTTCTGACAGACTCCTTTCTAATGCAACAGCCTGGAGAAGTTCTATGGCAGACATGAGAAATAGATCCCTGTCGGAAAAAAGATATTGGGAGGACAAAGTGTGTCAGGTCAGCACCTGAGGAAAGCTGCCATGGCACAAGCCCAGCCTCTGCCACTGAACAGCATTGAGAGCCTCCTGCGGCAGACAGGAGAGAGCGATGACCCATCCCTCTGCCCCTGATGGCCTTATTAAAGACATCCACTACCACACGTTGACTCACTGTATGTAAATAATTCAGATGTACAGTAAGAGCATCAAAGCGCTTCGTGGATTGTCATAACGGCAATGTGTATAAAAGCAATCTTCGTTTCGCAGCATGGGACAAACTGTAAATCATCCACACAAGTATTCATACTCAACTCAAGAGCACAAATATTCTCAATAAACAATCAAAGATATCATAATTAAAGAGAAAGAAATCACTTTTTGCTCATTATCAAATAATAATTGATATTCAAGTTCAAATAACAAATTGACCATGATAATTCCCTCATAATCTTTATCTTAGCTTGTAATCATACCAAATAATTTTATACTCTTTATTACAGAATTAAAACTGACGGCCGGCGGAGATCTATCAGTTACGTTAGGCTGCGTCTGCTCATCAGAGCTAATTTGGGTGTGCAGTTAACACTTCCAAAAGCAAAGAGAGTGAAGTGGCCCTATTAACGAATGCCTGCTGACATTAGGACAGAAATATTCTTCCCCAGCTGTGAATGCTTCTTTTTTTTTTCATCCAAATGAACATGTCATGCTTCACCTGCGTTACCAACAGCATTGCCAAAAGTAAATGAACACAAACACAACAAACGTGAGTGAAGCACAACAGAAGCTCTTATCCTTTGGGCTGCTTAACTCATTATGGTTTAATCTGTGGCACCCAACTGACAACCCTGTAGTAAAATAACTATACAGCTTTTATTCAATACTTGTACCCGAAAGTAAAGAGAGGAAAAGATTTGTGAGTTCTCTTACAGTAGCGGTTCTCAACTGGTGGCTCGTAGTTCTGCGGTGACAGGGCCGTAGACAGTAGGGACAAATAATGATAAACGCAAAAAGCTAAAAGCAACATACTTGGGATAGGAAAACAAGAAGAAAATTTACAGGGAGAAGTAGGATGTAGAAAGGTGAAAGCACTTCCCATATCTTGCTGTTGATAACATCCAAGACTGCATCCAATAAAACCGTATGCGTTCTCATAAACCATGAAAAAATGACTTGAGACCATACATGCCACAGTTTTAAGTCTGGATGTCCTGTATAGAGCACATTCAGGGCTTTTTAGAGAAATCAAATGTTTGGAGATTTGATCATAAACAGTCCCTCTCCTCAGTCTTTAAAAATAACATATTGACAAAATGATCAAATTTAGCATTCTATCATTTATATCACTTGAATCTGACTAATTTTCAAATTCTTTGTCATAAATGAACATCTCAGAAAAATATTGTGGGGTTTCAATTTGGAATAGGACTTTTTGTTACAAAAAAGGGCATCATTTTCATACATGTCTTCCGTAGAGGACACCAGGACAAACAGCATGTTAATCAGGCATTTTGGGAAGACACAACAAGTCAATAGGGAAAGAAATCATAGATCAATATTGCTATGAAATATGAGATATTCTTATGAAAATGTTGCCACGTTATTACTCCCATTATTACACTTCTTTTTTCATTATGGTTTGCCCCAAGAATACATTAATATGCAAATTAGATGCAATGTATAGATACATTGCATAGAATGGGAATACCAATTTATGGACATTTTACACACACACTGCATATAATAAAATAGTATATCAAATCATTCTGTTGTATCTTTTATAATATAGTTGAGAATCATCTTCGTACAAAGTTTGGATAAAAATAGCCTTAATCCCAAAACATTATTGGTGAGTAAAAAAAATGTTTTGTTTATACATGACTTGTGTGTCTTGTTTATTTACTTTTTTAATAACTTACTTCTGGCATCCTTTACAAAGGACTCAGAATTTTGTAACCCCTACCACCTTCATTACATTGCAATTAAATCTAATCATGACAAACTATATATCTTTGAAAAGGTCTAACCTCATAAATAGATATTTTATCACATTTTTTTCTTACAAATGATGTAAGAACAGTAATAGATTAATTTACAAGAGTGCACCTTAAAAAAAATCTATATCATAACAGGAGGTTTAATTTTATAGCAATTTTGAATTAAAAACTATTTTGCAAAATATTTATTTTATATAATAAAATAAAAATAATATAAGATAAAATAACAGAACAGTAAATTCAAACAACTTTTTTGTTTCATTTTTTTAATGATTTCACTTAATCTGCTGATTGTCTCCATTAAAAAGAGACCAACTTTAGGCCTATATTCAAAAGCATTCATGAATTGGGGGTGACAGTTAAGGGGTTAAAATGTGTATAAAAGTTTTTAAAAAATGTTTTTTCTTCATTTGTTTCTTTGCTGCAAGACAAAATAAATGTTTTATTGTAATGTGGTCTAGATTAAATATATTTTAATATATTAAAATTACATCTACATAAACCATTATTTTTATACATTATTGACAAATGATACATCATCAAAATTAAAACAATGTATTCTAAAATACTCAAAAATTTCAAATGTTTGACATCCTCTGACGGGATGGAATTGATCTTAAAGGGATAGTTCACGCAAAAATGAAAATTCGGTCATTAATTGCTCACCCTCATGTTGTTCCAAACCTGTAAGACCTTTATTCATCTTCAGAACATAAATTAAGATATTTTTGATGACATCGTTAAAATAGTCCATGTGACATCAGTAATTTCATGAAACTACGAGAATACTTTGTGTGTACAAAGAAAACAAAAATGACGACTTTATTCAACAATATCTTCTTTTCCTTGTCAGTCTTTGACGTGTTCACAAGAGTACCATGACGCATACGTATGCATTCTTCTGCTTGTAAACAAGGTACAGCGCATCCAGGTTCTACGCCAAAACGACACGTATGCATCGTGGTACTTTTATGAATGACGTGGACTAACACAGAAGAGAAGAAAATGTTGAATAAAAGTATTATTTTTGTTTTCTTTGTGCACAAAAAGTATTCTCATAGCTTCAAAAAATTATGGTTGAACCACTGATGTCAGATTGACTATATTATCGACATCCTTACTACCTTTCTGGACCCTGAATGTGGAACGTTGCTGTCTATGGAGGGTCAAAAAGGTCATGGATTTCACCAAAAAATATCTCAATTGTGTTCTGAAGATGAATGAAGGTCTTATGGGATTGAAATGACATGAGGGTGAGTAATTAATGACAGAATTTTCATTTTTAGGTGAACAAACGCATTATATTTGTAAACTCCAACTGCTTGAAATCTACAGACAGACTCTGACTTTTTTTTCTGACTCAGGGCCAAAATCTGGACAAAAGTCATGTAGCACATTCCAGCTTTTAGTTTACACTTTGTCTGTTTTTGTTCATAGGCACAAAACGGCACAAAAATACACTTGCTCTAAAAACAACAACATGACTCTGGAGGCATGGGAAATCTGTAGGCTCTGGGAGAGAGTCCTCTATCAATCACAGGTGAAGAGGAGAGTGCAAAGAGACTGATGTGCAGCACAGAGAGGGAGAAGAAAAAGAGAAAGCCATCCTTCACCTGTTATAATTAGCCCTGGCCTTTTCACAGGATTAATTAAAACAAGTTTCTTTCCTGATTTAACCACAAGGGATGACCTGCAGGACCATTATAACTATAGCCGAAGTAGAGATAAAGTATGTGGCGATGTCTACGGATTCCTCTCATGGATAACTCTATTTTTCTTTCTTCTGATCCGTTGACCCTAGTGACTTCGGCTTTGAGGCCCCATTCACAGCTCACTCAAACAGCATCACCCTATCTACTAAAGATTTATGAGATGACCTCTTTATGTCAGTGTGTGCTTGCAGATCTCACACACATACACACACACACACACACTCGCTTTATTTCCCCTTTCTCTCTCTCTCTCTCTCGTGCAGGTACTAGGGGTCTTGTTATCCTCCCAGTGGCTGCTGCGTTGCATTAATATGGCTGCAAGGTGTCTTCTCTGTGAGAGAGAGACTACTGGAGGGAGAAGGAGGAGGATAAGAGGCCTGATGAATATCTTTACCTGGGTGGCTAAAAGCGGAAAGGAGGACGCGTGGACCTTGAGCAGCGTGAGGGGAGTGTTGGTCTTATGATGGATGGCGAGGAGCCGGGTGTGTCTGGATCAATGCTGTGAGCTCTGCAGTGTGGAACAGGTGAGAGAAAGATGAGAAATGAGCGCTGGGGCCCGGCCTTGCTGTGCGGTTTGCCATTTCAAAGCACACTGATTATTTTCACACCCACACATATGTGCACACAAAAAAAACACACACAAAAAAACCCCAACCCATTTGCATCATCCTCAATCTGTCTTCTCCGTCCAAGTCGCTTGAGAACGGCTAACTCGGTTAGCCTTTCCTCACCCCTCTTCTTCACGGCTGCGCAAGGAGCGTCTGGGAGGGTGCTTGGACTGGACTGATATGTTCATTAGCGGTGAGTGATGCCCGTGGATGGGTCCGGCAGCTGCCCGGCCCTTTGTGACAGCAGAGCGGAGATCGTGTGAGCAGAGCAACTAATCTTTCACTGACAGACAGCCGGACAGCCTTTGCTCTCAGATGACAGACTGGAAAAGTGCTGAATTATGCAGTTATTCTTCAAAGAACCTAAACATATCATGGCACTCTACCTGGTCTTAACATAAGTACTGTATACACAGTTTTTGCAATATGTAAAAACGTAGCTGCAGTTATAAAACACTGGTGCTAAAAGCACCAGAATTTTTACTCCCACCGATACAAACCCAATGAAGGTTTAATAAAAACGACAAATTTTTAATTTGGCATGAACAATTACACTACAATACTTTGTTGTAAACCTTTTTTAAAGGTCAACTGAGTTATTCTATGTGTTGACATAATTTCAACTGAAACAGGGAAGACAGGGCGGGACATATAAAGCAGTCCCCACCCCCTTTTTTAAATAGCCAGTAGTGTTTTGTATATATTACAGCTTGGGCCAGAGCCGTTGAGCTCAGTAAAGCTGCATTTGACCACATATGACAGCCACAATCTCATTCATATCACTATAAAATACAGCATTCTGTGTAGAATTCAAATGGTTCGATATGTCACGTGACACACTGCAAAACCAGACTTCTTTTGCCTCAGTGGATATTTAGGCAATTTGTCTGATTGTTATCTCTTCACTATATAGTGCAGTACGTGCCATTCACTGTACAGAAAACATTAATAATGTAAACAAGTGACCGATTTCAGCCACAGCTTCAGCACCTATTTATAGTGTAGGGGGCGGGACGCTTCAGATTCTAGAGAGCATTTGATTGGACAGAAAGTTTGATGAGAAGCTGAAGTGCAGAGTGATGTCATCAAAATCTCTGATCCATATTGACGGAAGTTAGAAACTGGAAGTTTTGAATGCTTATATCCTGTAAATGTGAATTGTCTCATTGTTTTGAAACACACTAGCTTAAAGATAACCTTAAGGCTAACATATTCATATTAAAAGCCGAAAAAACTTCAATTTTGATTACATGGGGACTTTAAAAGGCGGTACTGATGGATCACGGCATTAGCGATGTCAAAGTCTTGATTTAACTCCCAGGGAATACACAAAATGAGAATGAATCTTGCACTGTAAGTGGCTTATATGCAACAGAATATAGAAATATAGTGGGAATTTATTTATGTTTATTTTACACTTTTTTATAAAATGTACTCCACTTTGATATCAAATTAGTTTGATTTATTTGATAAATACAGTAAAAACTCTAATATTGTGCAAATATTCTTACAATTTAAAATGTGTTTTCTATTTAATATATTTTAAAATTTAATTTATTCCTGTGATGGCAATGCTGAATTTTCCATTAGCCAATAGTCTGTAGTGTCACATGATCCTTCATTAATACTATCAATGTCAAAAACAGTTGTGTCGCTTAATAGCAAACTGTGATACATTTTTTCAGGATTTTTTGATAAACAGATAGTTTAAAGGGGTCATATGATATTGCTATAAAGAACATTATTTTGTGTCTTTGGTATAATGCAATGCATTTACGTGGTTTGAGGTTAAAAAAACAACTTGGCCTTCCAAATGAGTAGTTGTGTACTCATTTGGAAGGCCAAACAAGGTACTTTCGCTTTCACAATGAAACACACAGCATCTCCACAACATGGTGCCGGCTGCAATAATACTACAGCGAGAATAAAAGTTATGCCTTCTTCACATATACTTTTGGCTGGTGTTATGCAAATATTCCCACACTGTGATGTAGACATGTGGGGGCGTGTTTGAATGAGTCATTTTCGGAGTCTTAACTTTTATAAAGAATATCTCTTTGGGTTTGAGACTTTAATCTTTGCAACTTTACAGATCTTATATATACACAAACAGCTTGTAACACTCCAAAGACAAATGAAAACATGAAATCGCATCATATGACCCCAACATTTATTTGCAATTGAGATATTATAACTGGCACTTTTAATCAGTTTAAAGGGATAATTCACCCAAAAATGAAAATTCTGTCATGAATTACTCATCATTAATTATGTCATTCCAAACCCGTAAGACCTCTGTTCATCTTTGGAATACAAATGAAGATATTTCTGATGAAATCTGAGAGCTTTCTCATCCTGCATAGACAGCAAAGCAACTACCATGGATTTCATTAAAAATATCTTAATTTGTGTCGCGAAGATGAAGAACATAATGGTGAGTTATTAATGACAGAATTTTCATTTTTGCCTGAACTATCCCTTCAATGCATCCTTGCTGAATAAGTAAAAAAAAACCTTATTAACCCTAAACTTTTAAAAAATAATCTATATTATTATTTATTATTAAGCAGAAAATGTCAGGCACAACCAATGTACTCTCAAAAAGTTAATCGTGAGCACCTTATATGTGACCCTGGACCACAAAACCAGCTATAAGGGTCAATTTTTTGAATTTGAGATAAGCTGAATAAACAAGCTTTCCACTGATTTATGGTTTGTTAGAATATGACAATATTTGGCCGAGATACAACTATTTGAATATTTGGAATCTGAGGTGAAAAAAAAATCTGAATATTGAGAAAATCGCCTTTAAAGTTGTCTAAATGAAGTTCTTAGCAATGCATATTTCTAATCAAAAATTCAGCTTTGATATATTTACGGTACGAAATTTACAAAATATCTTCATGGAACATGATCTTTACGTAATATCCTAATGATTTTTGGCATAAAAGAAAAATCGATAATTTTGTCCATACAATGTATTTTTGGCTATTGTTACAAATATACCTGTTCCTGGTTTTGTGGTCCAGGGTCTCATACATCTATATACATACAATATATACAGATAAACACATACACAGTGCTACAGGCATAGTGGAAAAGAGTCTGAGAAATCAAATGGCAGATGAGAGTGATTCACTAAACCGTCTGTTGTTGAGACAACGTGAGACGGAGGGGGAAAAGAGAAAGAGAGAGAAAAGAGAAAGGCTTGGGGAAGATGTACGACTCACTGGCCTGCCACATACAGCAGATGTTGTTGCCTATTGAGCTGTTAATTTAACGGGAGTTTATTGAATAGTAATTAGGAGGAGCTCACTTACCATGATAGAGGAAGAGCCTGTTCTGCAAGCTAAACTTGTCTTCACCCTCTCTTCCTCCTCCTCCTCCTCCTCCTCCTCTTCACTCTCGTTCACCTCACTTCCATGGCTGTTCATCAGGAAACCTGCAAAAAAAATGTGTTTATAATATTATTTTTGAGTTTTTTGTGGGTTATTATTCATTAAAATATGGTAAGGATATGTCTGCGGACTGTATGTGATAATAACCCTCACTTGCACTATGCAAGATTATCATCAAAATACAATAATCCAAGATATTACTCAAAGCATTGTGGTTCCCCAGATATAACAAATTTTATTATTCCACAATGTTATTATTTGTGGAGACCTTTTAATGCTCTATTTATCAGGGTGAGAGGGTGGCGAGGAAAATCAATGTTTAATCAGCAGTAAGCTGTCTGCACGGGGCACCGAGTGAAATCCTGTAACCCAGACACACTCAGTGATATAACTATCTCAGAGTCCATAATCAATCAACATCTACAACTCCATAGAACACAATGCCAAAGTGCATATGATCCCATCAAAGTTTACAACAGCCTGCCTACTAAACAAGCATACAGAGAGCTCTTTCTGTGTGCTAAACAGCTAGACTAGCTCCAGCGGTTCGGTTTGGGAGGGCGCGTTATAAATCAGAGAAAAAGTGTTACTAACAGCGTTGACTTTCTCTTTCGTCTTCGTGTGTGTGGAGTTTAGGCACCTGGTCTCTGTCGTCAGTCTAATATGGACTCTGCCAGCTCCATGCGCTCAAATGCCCACAAACATATGCTGCCATTGTGATGGAGATGAGCAGCAGGGATGTCTCCTTCTTTCCTTTCACTACGCAGCCAATGGGAGACCCCCATGGAGGGTCGCAGGTCAAGTGGGAGGGTATTGTGATTGGTGGGCTCAGGGGAAAGGCCTTGAGGATGTGTGAATTAGGCTCATCAGCGTGAGGTCACGCGTGTTTGAAAACGTACGTCTGACCCCTCGTGTGTCTTCCAGCCCTGACAGCTTCATCAAGCTTCAACCTTATGAATAAAAATCAGAGGAGTCATGAATTTTAACATGCCCACAGGGCCATGGACGTATTCTCCTTGGTTAACAAAACTTAAACCCACTGAACTGTTTTCACCGTCTATCGCACACTCATTTGATTTACACTTGATTCTACTCGCTATCAACCACAGCATTAAAAATTCTCTGAATGGGCATGTAATTAAATTAATCATTTTTCAAAAAAATCCAAGCAGGAAAGTGTGAATTGTTTGATTTTATTAATTTTTTTATAATGTGTTTAATGCTTTTGAAAAAATAAAGAAAATATTGGTCTTGGTCACACTGTTGCTGATGAAACTGTAAATTATATGAAATGTATTGTAAGATTTGATGCTTTATCAAAAAAAAAAAAAAAAAAGACACCTTTATTTGGAAACTGAACCCATGACTTTGGCATAATATTTTTCATGTCATATTTCAGTTACCTGGATTTATTTTAGAAAATGTCCTTGCAGTATTTTAAAAGGTAATCTGTTATATCTGTTATATATATGTTATATGCTCACTGTGTAACCCTGATTTAGTTGTATCAAACGAATAAAAAAGTATGAATTATATTTTCTTATCCCTTTATTATATTTCACTTATTGCAATAATATTAATTTTTAATAACAATTACTGTGAATAATTATCGCTGACATCCTCGTTGTTTTATGAAAAATGTCAAGAGGTTTTAAAATAAAAAGTTTGGGGTTAGTACGATTTTTTAATGTTTTTAAAAGAAATCTTTGGTGCTCACAACTGCATTTATATGATCAAAAATTCAGTAAATACAGCAATATTGTGGAATAGTGGAATTACAGTTTAAAATGACTTTTTCTGTTTTCTATTGTAATATATTTTAAAATGTAATTAATTCCTGTGATTGCAAAGCTTTTTCTTGCAGCCATCAAGTCTTTAGTGTCACATAATCCTTCAGAAAACATTCTAATATGCTGATTTGGTGCTTAAGAAACATTTCTTATTGTTATCAACTTTGAAAACACTGTTTTTGCTTAATATTTTTGTGAAAAACGAGATACTGATATTTTTATAAGATTCTATGATGAATAGAAATATTAAACGAACAGCATTTATCTGAAATAATAAAAACTTTTAAAGCGTTACAATGTATTTCTGTCACTTTTGTTCAGTTTAAAGCGTACTTGCTTAAAGTTGCCCATATTTCTTCCAAAATCAAACTGCCGACCCCAAACCTTTGAACGGTTGTATATAATTGTAGAAATCGCTAATAATATAGATGTTTCACACAACAACGTGACATTTTTAGGACAAAATCTTTGCGCAACAACAAAGTAATATTTTAAAACTTTCAACAACGTGTCAAAAAACGCAAGAGCTACCGAACGAGAGATGGAAGCATAAAGAAAACAAATTGCCACATAACAGTCAAAACTCTTAAGCAGGTTGTTCCAGGCTAAACATTGATTTTAAATAAAACACTGGATGTCTGTAGCTACTTGGAGCACATTTCAAAATGTCACATTTCTGGCCTGTCGAGCTCCCGCTGGCTTTGAGCTGTTTAGCTGCTCCACACCACAAGAGCAGAGGCGAAAACGGCCTGCGTTAATACCACATCAGTCTCTCATTGATTTCATGTTAGTTGCTCGGACCACCTTTTCTTCTTGAATCAATTTGAAAATAAAAGAAAACCAGAGGCAAAAATAAGAACGCGGGGTTGCAACCTTTGATCCCGGCATAATTGAAAGAAAAGGTCAAAACTTATCACCGTAATGCATAATAAACGCAGCAACGATTTCTCATTGTCCAAGAGATTAAACGTATGTGTGTATTCATTAGTTCAAATATAAAATTGTGTAAAACAAAAGCAGACCGGTGTTGAGAGGGAAAATCATTACAACTAGACGATACTAACTTTTACCTTACCTATATTTTTCAGCACCGTACGACAGTAGTTCGGATGTTTTCACACGATGCTTTTCCAGAAATTAGCTACTTCTCCCGAAGACTCGTGATGTAGTGCAAACAGACACTTTTTCGATGTTTGTCGACACTAGTGAGCTCCTAAACGCTGTTCTAAATGGCTTTCAGTACTGTTAGAAAATCTGATTCAATCTACTGAATCAGTTCATCTTAAACTGTCCCGTCCCTCTCACAGACAGCGTTAGAAATTCTGATTCATTCTAGTCAATCGATTCGGTTCATCCTAAACGATTCTCTCTCTCTTCTGAAAAAGTTCGAATCTAGTGAATCGGTTAGTTCGAAAAAATCATGTAAACAAAAAGATTCATCCTTTCGATTCCTTGTACTTTGACTCGGTAATGTACAATAAGCCTACAATGTCTTTTTGGCATACAAGTTGTACATGTATGCCATACCTCTCTCTCGTTTTATGCCATCAAAATGCTTTGATTAACTTATGAATGACACAATAGGAGAGTTATATTAGAAATTCGAAATCTTTTGTAACATTATAAATGTCTTTACTGTCACTTTTGATCAATTTAATGTGTCTGAAATAAAAAGTACCCCAAAACTTTTATTCATATTATTCATTAGTATTCATTCAAAGTGTCACATATGACTTTTTTGATTAATTTAAGGCCTTCTTGATTAATAAAATTAATTTCTTTCTTTTCCAAAATAAAATAAAACAAAAATCTTACTGACCCAAAAACATTTGTTACAAAATGTTACAAAACCTTTCTATTCTAGATAAATGTCATTTTCTATTCATCAAAGAATTCTGAAAGATGATGAAATGAATGAATAAATAATGGGAAAAAAAAAATATATATATATATATATATATATATATTACACAACTGTTTTTAACATTAATAATAAAAAGAAGTGTTTTTTTGAACAGCAAATCAGCATATTCAAATGATTTCTGAAGGATCATGTGACACTGAAGACTGGAGTAATGACTGCTGAAAATTCGGCTTTGCCAGCACAGGAATAAATTGCATTTTAAAACACATGTGATTAGAAAATAGTTATTTTAAGTTGTAAAAATATTTCACAATATTACAGTTTTTGCTGTATTTTGGATCAAATCAATGCAACCATGGTGAGCAGAAGAGACATAACCACACACACATATGCATACATAATTTACTGAAATTATTTTGTCATACCACCTCCAGTGAATTATTATCCATGCTATGATGAATTTAAAAGTCTTCAAAGTGTGAAATGCAAATACATGAACACACTGTAGGTAAAAACAAGCGGTGACACACTAGATTAATCACTCAATCATGAGATCCACTGGTCACACCACTGCCTACTCTACTGCCCTCTAGTGAACACCACAGACAGTAGCGTACTTCATCCCAAGAACATCATAAAACCCCACATAGAGGGTTAAAACCTCTTTTAGCATCACTAAATGCATACAGTGACTTCCTGCACAAAAACATCCTCTGAAGAACTTCATATCTGATAAAGGTGACACAGGGACAGATGAACCAGAAAAGCTGCAATGCAGAGAGGCAGATGGAGGAGCAGAGAGCATTAATACGGGACAGTCATTTAGCTCTTAGACACGCACCCGCAGATGGGAAGTTGATGAATGAAATTCATCTGAAATGTGACGTTGAGCTGATGTAGTTAAATGTCAGTCGAGTGACTTTTAGCGAGAGTCTTTCCGAGGCGACGAGAGGAGGCCGCCCGGGCTGGCGGTCGGCCTTCTTCCTTTTCACAGCTCAACTGCTTGTAATGAATCACTGGCCAACACAATATCCACTCCCCTGAAAGAGCGAGAGAGCCCCTTGAGCTTTAAAGCAGCATCCATCTGCACATAAGTCTCCTCCTGCCACCTCAACTGCAGCAAGTAAAACAAATGCGCTTGGCCATCACTGCCAGTCGTGCTTTAAGGGCCTGACGAGAAACGACTGCATGTCCCTCCCACCCTCCCCCAGCCGCTGGGCATATCTCTATTTCAATCTCTCCGTTCTGTCCCTTCCTCTCTTTCTCTCTCTCTTTGCGGTGGAGCCCAGGCAAGAAATCACTCCCATTCAGCCAAGGACACAAACTCCCATCACACACTCACTCACACACACACACACACACACAGAGGCACGCTCTCAATATAAATATCTCTAGCGCTCTGGATAGCTCTGAGATTTATTCTGCTGCCAAGCCAGCAGAAAATTGACTTGTTTCATGGAGGCAGGCTATTGACACACTACCGTTGGGAGAGTTAGGAAGGCAGAGAGAGGGATGGATGGAAAGAGAGAGAAAGAGAGAGAGAGTGCGTCTGCATGTGTGAAAAAGCGAAAGAAAGAGAGAGAGCTAGAGAGGAAGACGCGAGCCCCTCCATTACAGGATAATGTAATCAGCAGTGTGGGAAATGGCGATGAGTAAAATGGTACAGCTGACATTTATATAAGAGGATATTGATGACATAAGCTGAGGAGGCAGACGTCCTCCCCTCTGCTCCTGCGGATTGATAAAGAAGCTCATTTAGCCAGTATATCATTCTTTCCCCAGAAGAGCAGCGAGAACTGCTGGGCCTGGAGCGAGGCGTGAAGGCGGGGGTAGACAGGGAGAGACGGCAGATAAATAGGCTCAGATCTAACCATAACCTTTTCAGGCAACAACAACAACAAAAAAAAAAAACATGACAAAAACGCACAGGCTTCTTGCGCCAGTGCTACGAGGCGACGCAGATTACATGGGTGATGTACAACGTTGGCCTTATGATACTGTCTAATCCTGAGTGCGTTAATGTGAATGTGAATCAAAATTGACCCTACAATTTTGAAATGCATGTTCCTGATTGGTGTATGCTCCTCTCAAAAAAATTTTAATGTCTTTGTTAACTTTGTAAAAAAATAAACATGCAGGATAATGTTAAGCAACAACCCTCTTGTTATTTACAGTACTGGTCAAAAGTTTGGAATAATTTAGATTTTTGATTGTCTGCAATGCTGCATTTACACTAACAGTCAAAAGTTTTTGAACAGTAAGATTTTTAATTTTTTTTAAAAGTCTCCTCTGCTCACCAAGCCTGTATTTATTTGATCCAAAGTACAGCAAAACAGTTAATATTTGAAATATTTTCCTAGTTAAAATAACTGTTTTCTATTTGAATATATTTTAAAATGTAATTTATTCCTGTGATTTCAAAGCTGAATTTAGCATCATTACTCCAGTCACATGATCTTTCAGAAATCATTCTAATATTTAGATTTACTGCTCAAAAACATGTATTATTATTATTATTATTATTATTATGTTGAAAACAGCAGAGTAGATTTTTTCAGGTTTCTTTAATGAATAGAAAGTTCAGAATAACAGCATTTATCTGAAATAGAAATAGCTTGTAACATTATAAATGTCTTTATCATCACTTTTGATCAGTTTAAAGCATCCTTGTTAAATAAAAGTATTTATTTCTATAATTTCTTTCTCAGAAAAAAAATACTGACTTCAAGCTTTTCAATGGTACAGTGTATAATGTTACAAAAGCTTATAGCTTATACAGGAATAAATTACATTTTAAAATATATTTAAATAGAAAACAGTTATTTTAAACAGTAAAAATATTTTAGATTTTTTCTTTTTTGCTGTACTTTGGATCAAATAAATGGAGGATTGGTGAGCAGAAGAGGCTTCTTTAAAAAAACATTAAAAAACTTACTATTTACAAAACATTTGACTGGAAGAGTATTTCCTCAAAATATAGTAAAATTTTAAACATTAAAAATCTTACTGTTCAAAAACTTTTGACTGGAAGAGTATTTGATCAAACTACAGTAAAATTGTAAAATATTATTACAATTTAAAAGAACACCATTATTATCAGTGCTCAGTTACTAATAAATAGAACAATATTATTTTCAATGGTGAAAACATGTTTTCTGCTTAATATTTTGTGGATGTTTTTTCAGGTTTTTCTGATAAACAAAAGGTTCAAAAGAAAGCATTTACTTCAAACTTTACTGTCGGTTTTACTATTAATGCAACACCCACGTTTCACTATCCATTCAATTTCTGACAGTTTACATCTGATATGTAAGATTATACAAGTAAAATAAGTTTCAAATACAGACAGCGCTCACTTTTTTTAATACATTTCCAAATGAGCAAGTGAAAGAAACAGAGGGTGAGAGAGAGAAAAAGAAAGGGTGAGGAGAAAGAGGAAGAATTTTTCCCTCTGGCCCGGTTTAAAAGAGGAGTGCAGAACAGAGGATGGGCAAAAGATGGTGAGGTGAGCATGAATTTTTGCTTGAATCAGCATTCGCTCAGCCGAGAGAGGAGAAGCGCGGATATACGGATTTAGATATACTAAATCAGTGTAGAATTATAATAGCATGCACCAGGAACTTTAGAACAGACCAAACACTAAAGACTGCTGGGTCAGATGTGCATTCTTCAGTTTCTTTTTCCTAAAAGTGTTTCTGAAACCTTTATGAATTCTTTCGCGAAACGGCTCAAGCACTTAACCTGCTTGAAGTCGTGTTCCGTATCAAGCCATGGAGAATGTCGGAGGAGCTCCACAGTATGGGGTCTCAGAACTTCACCATGACAAACCTATGAGACCATGAGTCTTTGTGAAGACATACTGCCTAAGCAGTACAGCGATACTAATACCCGCTTCACTCCTGATGAAGTGACCAAAGCAGAAATGAGCCTCAAAAGTCTCCTTCGGGTTGAATATGCATGATGCTCCTGAGTGCACTGAAAGTTAATGGTAAAGCATGTAAAAACACGCTCCACTCCAAAGCTAATGTGGTATCAAATGAATTCAGGCCACTTCCCCCATGGAATACTCCCCTGGAAAAAGCCACCAGGACAGATTCCGGCAGTGCACCTTTCAAACGACCTCAGGTTTCCATCAGAGTGGCCGGTGCGTGGCCACGGCGTTGCCACAGAGGCTTGACCTTTAGCTGCCTTTGTTGTAATTCAATAAGAGGCTCAGGGCTGACACCCTAACCCAACACGGGGTGCAACACAACCCCGCTACACCTCTAACAGGCGTGACCGCACCTCTCTCATACCTACTCACAGATAACTCAAATTTATTGAACCCCCTTTTCCTCTGTTTGTCTATAGAATTTCCACGGGGCCATGGATGACATTTCACATGAATATAATTAATGAGTGCAAAGCTTCCGAGATACTCAGTATTTTCCTTTAAAGGCATAGAAGACGTCTCATTAAGTCTACATTTGAAGCAGATTTAAAATAGTATGTGACTCAAATTTGAAAGAATAAAATTAGTCTGTCTGCCAATATATATATATATATATATATACTTCTCAGAACAAAGTGTTTTTTCCACAAAGTAATTATTTGTTATTTATTTGTATATTTAAGATTGACTTTTTTTGTATTTAAAGGAAAATTGCCAGATTGAATTAATTCATTTATTATTTATTTCTAGATTTTTTATATTAAATTTTTTTTATTAGTCTGCCAATATATATACTTCTCAGAACAAAGTTGAAATTATCTCGCTTTTTTAACATTTTTACATTTAAGTAACTATGTAACTGCACATATTGGCAGATTAAATAACAGAAACATGAATATATAAATAAAAGTAATTATGAAATAAGCAACTGGTTAACATTAACAATCCTTAATCCAATTATCCAATTAAACCATGCACATATCACATTCTTATCGATTAAAAACTGAAATAAGGGTTACTAATTAAGAAGTGTTTTTTCCACAAAGTAATTATAAAAATTGGTCATTTTTATTTATTTTTATATTTAAGATCTATTTTTTTTTTTGTATTTAAAGAAAAGTTGCCAGATTCAATTAATTAATTTATTATTTATAGATTTTTTATATTTATTTTTTTTTATTAGTCTGCCAGTACAGACAGTACAGAGTTTCTTACAACAAAGTTGAAATTATCTCGCTTTTTAACATTTTTACATTTAAGTAACTATGTAACTGCAAATATTGGCAGATTAAATAAGAGAAACATGAATCTGTAAATTAAAGTAATTATGAAATAAGCAACTGGTTAACATTAACAATCCTTAATCCAATTATCCAATTAAACCATGCATATATCACATTCTTATTGATTTAAAAACTGAATTAAGTAATTATAAAAATTGGTGATTTTTATTTATTATTTATTTTTATATTTTAGGTTGAATTTTTTGATATTCAAAAGAAAATTGGCAGATTCAATTAATTTTATTTATTTATTTTTAGATTTTTTTATATTTCTTTTTTTAAAAAAAAATTATATTTCTTTAAAAAAAAACAATTGAATTTATTTTTAGATTTTAGGTTGTTTTTTTGTATTTAAAGGAAATTGTCAGATTCAATTAATTTTATTTATTATTTATTTTTATATTTTTAAATATTACTTTTTTTTTTTTTAATTAGCCTGCCAATATATTAACATTCTTAAGTTTTTAACACCGTCACTTCTGTGGGATGCTTAAGTTTACTTCACCATATTACAAATAAATCCTAATCTAATCATGACAAACTATATATCGTTGGAAAGGTCTAAGACTCCTAAATAAATATTTTGCCACTCTTTTGTGTTACAAATTATGTAGGAAATGTAATAGATTAATTTATGACAAGCGTGCACCTCAAAAATCGACATCATAACAGGAGTTCTGACCTTTGTCACAAAAAGACTTGCCTTTTTACATATCATGCAATATAACTCTTAAGAAATTATATATCAACTGAAAACTTAAAATCTCAGAATTCATCCTTTGAAAACCATTTTAAAATCAGACATTGCATTACCATGGAAATTGTACATTAAATTCATTACAAAATGTTTTCGTTCATGAATTATAAAAATGTAACTTTGGATAGTGCATTTTTATGTCTATGTTTAAGGTGACAGTTAAAGGGTCAAATTTAAGTAACTACATAACTGCACATATTGCCAGATTAAACAAGAGAAACATGAATCTACAAATAAAAGTAATTAAGAAATAAGCAATTGGTTAAAATTAACAATCCGTAATTCAATTATCCAGTTAAACATGCACATTCTTATTGATTAAAAACTGAATTAAAAGTTACTAATTAAGAAGTGTTTTCCACAAAGTAATTATAATTTTTTTTATTATTATTATTTTATTCCCCCACATTTGGTGTCTGAATTCAATTGGCCATTTTTTGTAAAGCGTTTACCTTTAAAAACAAAAGCACAACATCAAATTTGTCAAAGGAATTCATCCATGTTCCTCAGTTCAGCACCAGATGTCTTTCTCCTGACATGTGTCATCTAATCTGTCATAAACCCTTTCCCTGGGTACAATAATTCCTCCATTACTTTCATTTCATTCCGTATTAAGAACACAGAGTCACACATCATGTTGTGAGGTCAAAGCCCTTACACTGATGGACTTCAGATATTAAACTACAGATCTAGAAGGATCACTGAAACAGCTCAGCTCTGGTATTGTTAATGGTGAATTGTGTCTACTAATGTGCCCCTACAACCTTAATAATTCCCTTGTGTTTCTTGAAACCACAGAAATAATATAGAGGTGTTAGTTTTAATACAGACTGTGTTAAAGCCGATTTTCTATATGTTTCTTAGTGTTGGATCAGCTGCTGTGGTGAGGCCTCAGGGTTAGTCCTGACTGATAATGTGGGTGCAGGAATTGTGCCATATTGACCTTGCTGTTGGGTTTGGGGGGTTTTAAGCACTGCAAGGTCGATGGCTTACACCAGATCAAACATCCAGATGGGCTACAAGAGAAAGGGAAACTGCCAGAGTCTAGACTGAGTCACTGAAACAGATCTCTGTTGCTCTGTTTGCCCAAACAGGAGTCGCAACTTCTGTGATTTTGTTCAACTGACCCCTATTAACCTCTGGACACAGAACGGACCTTTCTCACTCTGAGAGGGATCCAGCAAGCTGGGAGATCCTTCTTATTCAAGTTTTGACTCGCTGATTCTTAACAAATCAATTTAAAACAGCCACTCTGTCAAAGTGCTGCTCTTCACTCAGTATTTTCACAAAGATGGAAAAAACTTCACTCACTTCAATCATTTCTGTCACTTTGTTAAGGACGTCCATTTCGGCCACATGAGGAAAAATATTGTACTTTGGTAAATCATGATTATAACATGAAAAGTCATAATGACCAAAAAGTTACAAGATACTCCCTCAGTTTCACAGACAAGGTTTAAGCCTAGTCCTAGACTAAAATATGAGTCTGAGCTCTTTCAAACGGAAAGAAACTTGCATTGACTGATCTTAAAATATATCAGTGCCGTTGTTTTGTCTCTAGATGCACACCAGTAAGTTGTTTTTTTTCCTATTGCATGTTTTAAAAATTACTTAAATGCCCTAATTGAACTATAACCTGATCCTGGCTTAGGCTAAGCCTTGTCTGTAAAACCGGGCCATAAGTCTTAACGGAGTCATAAGTCATGATGAAGAGATCAAATTTTGAAATTATGACAGCCACAACTGAGATAAAAAGTCATAATTATAAGACACTAAGTCATAGTGATGAGATGAAATTATGACAGCCAAAGTTGAGACAAGTCTGGCTTAAGTCAAATTTATGATGAAAAGTCATAACTTTAACAGTTAAAACAGACAAATTATAAAAATAAGTGAAAATTATGAAATACTGTCATAATTATGAAATTAAAAATTATGACAGCCAAAATTAAGAAAGTCATAATTATTACATACGTTGAATTTTTGAAATAAAGCTGTAACTATGGCATAACAAATGAAACTGGAAGTTGACGGTTTGTGCTTTACTGCACTATGCTATTTAAAAAGCATTATAAACACAGTCTATTTATAGTTACAATTATTCATACTAAAATTAAACACTGATTATAAGGTAATATAAATGCTATAAAATATTTGCTATATTTACTATGGAATAGTTATGTTTAATAACCATAATTTCAGAAATGGGTAGTATAAACATCTTATTGCAAGAGTAAATAGTAAAAAATTAATTAATATTAATTAATAAAATTTTCCACAATGTTGTTAACCAACAAAACAGACAGATTTTATGCACAATATAACTACTGTTATGAACATGAATGTATATTGTACTAAACCTAGTTTTGGTATGGTTGTGTGTGAATGAATGGCGCAGACGTGCGGTTTCGTTTACGACACACATACAGAATGCTTGACACTTGCAGTGTTTTTAGCCTCTGCCGCCTCAATATGAGTACATGAACATGTGAACATAATCTCTAAAACTGAGTGTTGCTTCATGCATATTTTACCATTTCTTTTGAGGAAAACTTTAGTCATATCAATATACAAACAGAAACTTAACAGAAATTGTGACTTTTGTCTCATAATTTAGAATTTTCTCCTAATGACTTAGTATGTTATAAATTTGACTTATGATGTCCTTACTATGTTTTACCATAGCATGATTTTTTTTTTCTTATGTTGTAGAAACAGGTCTCTATACTTTTTACTCTATTTTATGAATTTTAAAACATACCAGTGCAGGTTATGACTTTAGATACTAAGTCATAATTATGAAATTCAACAAAAATTATGATAGTCAAACTTAAAGTAAGTCGAATTCATAAAATTCATGAACAGCCATCTATGGAATAAAAGGTCAAATTACATGACAAAAATGCTAAATTGAGAAATTATGAGATAATATAATTTCTGTTTATGTCCAAATTGACTTTTGTCTCCTAGTTTAGACTTTTAGATAATTTTCATAATTATGACTTTGTATCTTATAAATTTGACTTATGTCATAATTAAGATTTACCATTGCATGATTCTTTTCTTATGTCATAGAAACAAACTTCTTTACTTTTATACTTTTTTTTTATTTAAAAACATATCAGTGCAGGTTATGACTTGAGATACTAAGTCATAATTAAGAAATGAAAAATGAAGACAACCAAAATTAAGAAGCCGTAATTATGACATAAGTTAGATTTATGAAATATAGTCATAACTATGGCATAAAAATACAAATTATGACAAAAATACTAAACTGAAACTGAGATTCTAATTCCCTAATTCTTTTTGTATTTTAGTACGTTTTAGTAGTGTTAGTAGAATGTGGGTTAAAATGTGATGCAGTCGCTACCAAAACATTACTGTCACTACTGAAAACTTTCATTAAATAGAAAAAATATATATTTACAAGGAACCTGTAATACACACATATAAGCACACACAAACACACACACACCCCAGTCTTTCTTCTTGCACACACATCCAAGTGCCTGTTATATCTGCCATATATTTTACCATGTCAGATGTTATCACATGACAGCCCTGCTGTTCAGCCTTTGAATCAATCACGTTAATACTGTCACGTAACAATTGCCACAGATACCCAGCTTCACTGCTGATCAACACACTGAGGCCATGAGGAGGTTGTCCTACATGTGTGTCGCACAACAGGTGCTGGATTTCGCCATCAGCCCAGAACCGAGACGACCACAGAGGCTGCAGAAGAAGAAAGAGACTAAACACACGCAATAGACATTCCCATCACTTCCCTTAAAATCCTACCATTTATAATAGGTGCTGCAAATCTACCCAATATTTTTATTCCACAAGTAATTACACCAGCACAGTCTAAGTAAAGAACAAAAGAACAAAAACAGCATTTTCAGACTGCTGAAAGTAATAAAGCTACTTATTCTAATAAACAGCAGGATCATTTGTCTTGTATCAGATGAGACACTATAATCACAAAGTCGTCTACCCCAAGGTGACAACGGCTACCATCTCATTTTGATCTCCATAAATTGTTGTCATGAAATGGATACTGTATGCTTCACATAAGCCAGAGGGGAAGCCACATGCACAAACATTTTTCTTCGTAAAAATCCTGTCACTCAGTTTTATGAGTTGACCCGTTCGGTGCGAGAGGAGATTAGCAGGGGTCAAAGGGCACCGGTGCAAGATTCTGACACCCCTGCTGCATTCTGGACACTTGTTAAGAACACAGACGCGGGATGCGAGAGAAGCCAGAGAGACGCAAAACAGAAATAACATGTAAGCGGATAGCAAATGACGACTTTGCCCGGTGCCACCCGCTCACATTCTTTTACGATCATTTACGGCCGAGGATTAATGCGGAATGCATTATAAATCCAGCGTAATGTTATATGTGTAATATTAATGATTTTTGTCAGAGAATAGCTGAGGAATGGGCAGGTTTACGTCACACCTCAGGCAGTATTATTTGCATTTTCTCCTAAATAAAGCAGAGTTATTTCCTCTACTGTTTCGCATTGTATTTGTCTGAACTGATAAGACATAACGCCAGCATATACAACATCTTTTATGGGGATTTAAATGACACAAGCAGATCTGAATTTACTGTTGTTATTGCAGCCTCTCACCTCAAACAGAACAACATTGGCAGCAAATGTACTGAAATATTGCCCTTCCTTTGTTTGCCAAGCACTTTGCCATGGATGCGTACCCTCTCGCTCTCTCTCTCTCTCTCTGTCACTCATAAAAATCATATTTAGATCCTTATTCCTCCTTCTTAGCATATTTATGAGAGGACCTGGTGGGTATTTTTCCTCCTTTATGACACGATCCAGAGACAAGGAGTTAAGCTCATCGCCCCAAACCAGCGATCAGCCCAGCACTCTAGCATAACTGTCTCTGGCGTTCTCCATCCATTACCCAGACTTAGCAAAGGGCTACTGCTGCTCTATTCCAACGTCTACTCTCTCTCTCTCTTTTCGCATTAACTATTCAGATCAGCTTGACGCACAGGCGCTCATCTCCATACCCCGAGCCATGTTATTATCTCGTCTCTCGTCTCTTTCGTCGCTGCTGATCGGCCCTTCTGCAATAACGGGCGTTGTGAATTATTCAGGCCTAGTTAGGCGCGGAGCTCACCCTGACGCAAAACTCGCATCATGAAGTCCATCCATCTCCGTGCTGAAATATAGCTGCCAACAGCCTCTCCAACCCCGGCGTCTTCAATCACACAGTCGCTTCTGTCACACCACGGCAGCCGGCACTTTACTCAACCTCAGACTGGACAAAAGAGCTCCCATCAGGACCCTATAAACATATACGGACACACATATGCGTTATTTAAGTAGATTTAGTTCAATCTATCATTTCTGTGGGTCAGTAAAGCATAGAGCTAGCAACACAAAGGTCATGGGTTCAAATCTCAAGGACAGAATGCCTTAAATGCAATGAAAGTCACAGAGCAACTAAAAGCATCTACAAAAATGCATATTATTGTAGTATATAATGTAATGTTAAATACATTACGATCTGCACCAATATTTAACATTTTTATGGTTATCAGTCATTTTCAAAACCGGTTTGCAGATAAAATAACTTAAAAGCATTTAAAGGAGAAGTTCACTTTCAGAACAAACATTTACAGATGATGTACTCACCCCCTTGTCATCCAAGATGTTCATGTCTTTCTTTTTTCAGTCATAAAGAAATTATGTTTTTTGAGGAAAACATTTCAGGAATGTTCTCCATATAGTGGACTTCAATGGTGCCCCCGAGTTTGAACTTCCAAAATGCAGTTTAAATGTAGCTTCAAAGGGCTCTAAGCTGAGGAAGAAGGGTTTATCTAGCAAAACGATCTGTTATTTTCTAACAAAAGTTAAAACTGATATACTTTTTATCCTCAAACACTCGTCTTGCCTAGGTCTGCCTGAACTCATTTTTTTCCTGTTCAAAACAGTTAGTCCAATTTCATTTTCTCCTCCAACTTCAAAATCGTCCTACATCGCTGCAGAAGTACTGACCCAGTGTTTGCAAATTGAACATGCAAAGATCAAACACCCTTAACAAAAAAAGGTAAAACGGCGATGTAGGATAACTCTGAAGTTGAAGAAAATGAGATGGGAGTTTTGGGAACAGTGTTCAGGCAGATCTAGACAAGACAAGCATTTGAGGTTAAAAAGTATATAAATTGTAATTTTTTTTTTTTTTTGAAAACAACCGGTAAGACCCTTCTTCCTGGGCTGGGATCATTTAGAGCCCTTTTAAGCTGAATTTAAATTGCATTTTGGAAGTTCAAACTCAGGGGCACCATTGAAGTTGACATTATAGAGAAAAATCTTTAAATGTTTTCCTCAAAAAACAATTTCTTTACGACTGAAGAAAGATGAGCACCTTGGACTGTAACGACTCGGAGGCTTGTGGATCCATCTGCAAGCGCTTTATTGACAAAACGATCACAGCACAACGAGAGACACAAGGGGGGCAGGCAAAATCACAACGATAAACGGATGCAAGTCGGGGCAGGCAGCTAGTATCAAAACGAGAAGGCAGTCCAATGGTCGGGGCAGGCAGCTAGTAGCAAAACGAGAAGGCAGTCCAATGGTCGGGGCAGGCAGCTAGAATCCAAATCGGGAAGGCAGTCCAATGGTCTCAACAATAAATCCAAACAAGAGGGTAGAACGCTCAGAAATGCAGGCCGTAGCAAGTGCAAGACTTCGCGTCCTACGTGGGTGAAAGTCCTGCTTATAAAGGCTAGATAACAAGCTACACCTGTAGCGCGGATTAGTTCCGGTACGTGGGTCTAAAGCGTCCGGGTAGGAACTAATACTCGGGTGACGGTTCCCGCTGGTGACGGCCGGGAAGAGCCACAGAGGCGCGGTTCATTACAGAGCCCCCCTCCTGCGAGCAGCTCCCGAGGCGAGGGCCTTGGCGACGACGAGGTCGTCCGCGTGGTCTGGGCGCGGGTCTCCCTGGGTTTCTTTGATGGAAGTCCTCAATTAGGGAGGGATCCAGAATATCCTGAGCGTTGACCCAGGATCGCTCCTCTGGACCGTACCCCTCCCAATCCACCAGGTATTGCATGACACGACCCCGGCGCCTGGAGTCCAAGATTTCGTGGACCCGGTAGGCCTCCTCGCCATCTATGATTAGAGGAGGGGTCTCTGTCTCCGCGGCCTCGTCCTGGTCCCTCTCCCCGTCCGGAGCACCAGCGGGTTTCAACAAGGATAAGATGGAAAGTAGGAGAAATACGGTAGTTAGTGGGTAACTCTAAACGGAATGACACTGGAGTAATTTGTTTGATGATTTTGAAAGGACCCACGTACCTGGGACTAAGTTTCTTGCTAGGAAGGTGCAGCCGAAGGTCCCGAGACGAAAGCCAGACCCACTGTCCGGGCTGGTAGGCTGGGTTGGCGCGCCGTCTGCGATCTGCTTGGGTGGTGGTGTGGCGAACGGCCTGTTGCAGATGGACCTATCTCCTGGATAGGAGACCTATCTCCTGGATAGGTCCATCTGCAATGGACCTATCCCCGGATAAATCTCCTGTAAAAGTTGGCGAAACCCAGGAACCTCTGGAGCTCCTTGACGGTTCGTGGTCTCGGCCAGCTGACGACTGATGACACCTTCTTCTCGTCCATAGCGACCCCATCTTGGCTAATTATGTACCCCAGGAAGGCGATCTTGGTCTGATGAAATTCACACTTGGGTAATTTGGCATATAACTGGTGCTTAATCAGGCGTTGGAGCACTGCTCTGACCTGTTGGATGTGAGTTTCCAAGTTCTCTGAATAAATCAGGATGTCATCAATGTAGACAATGAGGTGTCTGTGGAGCATGTCTCTGAAGATCTCATTGACGAAGGCCTGGAAGACGGACGGACTGTTCGATAGGCCGAAGGGCATCACCAGATACTCGTAGTGTCCATTGGTGGTTGAGAACTCCGTTTTCCACTCGTCTCCCGCCTTGATGCGAATCAAGTTGTAAGCACTTCTAAGGTCGAGTTTGGTGAAGTACATCGCAGTGCGTAACTGCTCCAGGGCTGCTGGTACCAGAGGAAGAGGGTAGCGGTACTTGATTGTGACCTCGTTTAGGCTCCGATAGTCTGTGCAGGGTCTCAAACTGCCGTCTTTCTTTTTCACGAAGAAAAAACCCGCCGAGGCGGGCGAGGTAGATGGTCTGATGAATCCTTTAGCTAGCTCCTCACTGATGTAACGTTCCATGGCTTCTGTCTCGGGTTGCGAGAGGGGAAACACCCGCCCCCTGGTGGGCATGGCTCCAGGTTGTAACTCAATGGAACAATCGTAGGGTCGGTGTGGTGGTAGATGTGAGGCTTTTTCCTCGCTAAAGGCTTCCAAAAGGTCCCGGTAGCAGGAGGGTAGGAGTGTGGTGGAGCTGAGGTCGGTCTGGCGGAACGGGACGGCTCGGGGACGGCGAACGACTCTCTGCAGGCACTGAGCGTGACATTCAGGTGACCAGTGAAGGATTTGCGGGTGTGTCCAGGAGATGTTAGGGTTATGTTGTCTTAGCCAGGGCAGGCCTAAGATGATGGGGTGGCTGGGTGAGGTTATGGCGAATAGTCGCAGTCGTTCGGAGTGAAGAAAGCTGACTTGCAGTTCCAGCTCCTTGGAAACGGCCTCCACTTTCCCCGAGCCGAGAGCCCGTCCGTCTAGCGCTGTGACCGCCACATCGTTACATGCAATGAGAGGAACACAAGCACTTTTAGCAAACGATATATCAATAAAGTTCCCCGCCGCCCCTGAATCGATGAGAGCTACGGTTTGCGTAGTCTGGTGATTGCAGATTAAAATCACTTCTAGTTCAAAGGTATCTGAGAGGGAATCGGAACTCACCCGTGCAGTGTCTGGTCGATGAGGACGGATAGTCCGGAGGTGTCCTGCTTGCCCACAGTATAGACAGAGGTGATTCCGCACGCGTCGGTCCCTCTCCTCCGGAGTTAATCCTGTCGCTCCGATCTGCATTGGCTCGGACTCAGTGGTGACAGGTGACAGGGAAGTGAATCGAGTGGAGCGATATCCTCGACGTGAGCCAACAAATTGTCAGTTTTGATGGCCAGTTCCATATACTGACTCAGTGTCAGTCCCTCGTCCCTGCAGGCTAGCTCTGACTGGAGTTCTCAGTTGAGCCCCTGTCGATAGAGAACCTTGAGTGGTGCCAGGTCCCAGCCCGTTTGAGCCGCTAGCGTGCGGAAGGTGAGCGTGTAGTCGGCTGCCGTGGACGAGCCCTGCCGTAGTGAGGTTAACTCCTCTCCCGGATCCCTTCCTCCTGCTACATGTTCGAAAACCTCCCGAAACTGTGTGAGGAAATGAGCATACGACGGGAAAGTCATCCGGTTGCCCTCCCACATGGCGGTGGCCCAGTCCAGCGCTCTCCCGGTCAACAGTGAACAGATGAGTGAAACCTTACTGTCATCCGTAGTGTAAAACTGTGGCTGTTGATGGATGTAGATAGTGCATTGGAGGAGAAAACCCTTACATTTTCCGGGAGCTCCGTCGTATTTCTCTGGCAGCGCCACTCGTGAGTTGATGGCCGGAACCGGGGTAGGCGGAGCCGGAGCAACCCCGGCGGGTGCAGCAGGTGTGCTGGGGCCTTGGGCCTGGGTGGTCGTGACCAAAGTGAGGGCTTGCACAGAGCGAACCAGTTCCTCTGTGAGAGAAGTCAACTTTTCGAGTTGCTGCTGATGCGTGGCTACGAGTGATCCCTGGCGTGAGAGTTCGTGCACGAGCTGAAAGACCGCTGCTGGATCCTGTGGCGGCAAAGTCTTCTGTAACGACTCGGGGGCTTGTGGATCCATCTGCAAGCGCTTTATTGACAAAACGATCACAGCACAACGAGAGACACAAGGGGGGCAGGCAAAATCACAACGATAAACGGATGCAAGTCGGGGCAGGCAGCTAGTATCAAAACGAGAAGGCAGTCCAATGGTGGGGCAGGCAGCTAGTAGTCCAATGGTGTCGGGGTCAATGGTCGCAGGCAGCTAGAATCCAAATCGGGAGGCAGTCCAATGGTCTCAACAATAAATCCAAACAAGAGGGTAGAACGCTCAGAAATGCAGGCCGTAGCAAGTGCAAGACTTCGCGTCCTACGTGGGTGAAAGTCCTGCTTATAAAGGCTAGATAACAAGCTACACCTGTAGCGCGGATTAGTTCCGGTACGTGGGTCTAAAGCGTCCGGGTAGGAACTAATACTCGGGTGACGGTTCCCGCTGGTGACGGCCGGGAAGAGCCACAGAGGCGCGGTTCATTACAGGACGACAAGGGGGTGAGTAAATTATCTGTAAATTTTTGTTCTGGAAGTGAACTTCTTTAAAGAAAGTTTTTGTCAGAGCCCTTGTTTTTCTTAATTTTGCCTTTTTTTTTTTACACCAGACAAATAAATTGGTTCACAATATCAGTTATCGGTATCAGCCCTGAAAAACACATATACACAAATCCCTATACACTGTAAAAAACAATTTGTTGAGTCAACTTAAAATAATTTGTAACCTGGCTGCCTTAAAATTTTAAGTTCAGTCAACAAAAAGTTTATTCAACTTGAAATGTTAAATTATACTAAGTGACAACTTAGATATTTGAGTTGAATCAACTTAAAATTTCAAGGCAGCTGGGTTACTTACCCATTTGTTAAGTTTAGCAAACACAAATATCTAAGTCGTTACTTAGTACAACTTAACATTTCAAGTTGACTAAACTTATTTTAGTTGACTGAACTTAAAATTTTAAGGCAGCAGGGTAACAAATTATTTTATGACTCAACAAATTGTGTTTTTAATTTTTTACAGTGTACACCAAAGAACAATGAAATTCAGTGGTAACCAAAACAGATTATTATTATTATATTCATTAATGAAATGATACTCTAAATAAGAAACTAAATCTGCCAGCAGGTGGCGGTAAATGTCTTAATGAGTTATTCACAAGATTGGTTCAAAACGCTGATTCATTAAGACACTAAACACCGCTGTGTTGGTCGGAGATACGCAACAATTCTATATGGCTTCAAAGGTAATATGTTCTCTGCAAAATTAAACTAAAACACATAATGTAATGTTTAAAATATAACACTATAACAACGTCTTATTTACTGAACTGTTGTATAAAATCACATTTAAGCTCGTGATAGATCGGGACAAAATCAGCACTCGTGTCATTTCTCTTGCTGCCCATCCCATGTGATATTGAGTGATACGTGATATATATAAATATGAGACAAAACACATACAGGGGGATTTTTGAACCAATATCTTGAATTTTAGGGCATAACTGCATTTATGGAGTTGTTGCCCTGCATCATATTTGTCAACAGTCAACTATATGAATTTTGAATTTATGAAATATAAGGTGATGTACAGGTCTGAGGGCGGGGTCAGCGCGTTAACTGCGTTAAAATATTTTAATCGCGTTATTTTTTATAACTAATTAATAAGTTAAGGTGTTAAACTGACAGCCCTAATTTAAACCTAATAGCAGTCTGTTTATGCTGAAATCTTGTAATTATATTTTAAAAAATACCTTATGAACCCACAAACACACACATATACAACGAAAACAAACAAAAATAACATCCCTCTTCT
Source organism: Labeo catla (assembly GCA_012976165.1). NCBI lineage: Eukaryota > Metazoa > Chordata > Actinopteri > Cypriniformes > Cyprinidae > Labeo > Labeo catla. The sequence goes on along the minus strand of VONZ01000020.1, from coordinate 637,269 downwards.
CGGAGTCATTTTATTAAATTACAGAAGCCTTTGTAAAGGAGCAGCCACCCGGGATAAACAATGTCAAGAACTTCAGCCTTTAGACACAAGTCTATTTCCTGAAAGCTTTAGGGTTATTAGGCACTCATAATGAAGCTAATTAACAGGCTCAATTATTTTGTACTAAAGCTCATCAAAGAAACAATTGTGAGATGGAAACAGGCAAAACTGTTTTCTAAATCAATGAATGTGTCATTAACATCCAGTAAATTAAGTAATTTATCAGACGATACAAAACAGGGGCAAGTATTTATACTAGACAGTGAGGACACACATGAACACAAATTAATATAACAAGATCTCAAATGACATAAATAAACCACATTACGTCTATAGCGTCTGAACTGTGTGCTTCCACATTGGAAAGTGTGGAAGGTAGAGGAATCACACAGAAAAACACATGCACCTTTGGGAAACATACCTTTGCTTACAGTTCTTCATTTTTCATCTACTATTACTGCTCATGCATTGAATTGAATGCAGTCTTCAAATTGATAAAAGCCTATAGAGAAAAAAGAAAAAGAATACATATAAAAACATTACTAAAGATACATTTTTTAGGTCAGATACATATTAAGAGAACATCTGAAGTATTTCAAAATTCCAAGCAAGTTTCAAATTTCCATCTTTCAAAACACCATCACACACAGTCAGTGTTTTGTCTGTTTGTTCATTAAAGCAGTTACAACTTTCAGTTTTTGCTTCTTCTGACATATCTTTGCAAATGATCCTGGTATCTGGAGCTTTTTTGTTTTCAACATCAATTCATAATGCCTCCTTAATCCCAAAATGGGAAACTTCACAAAAAAGCTTAGTTGTGTAAAATATTAATTGTTGCATAAGAAAAATATGCAAGATAAACACAAGCATAACACATTTTTTGTTTATTCAGCATATACAATTTTTTAATCTTATCAGATAAACATTAATGTAATAATTGTAAAGTAAAACAGCATACACTAATTAATAAGTACCTATTAATACTAAAGAACAGCATATGTGCATTTAATATGTAATCATTTTTCTGTAGCAGGTTATTATACACATTATTGTTAGTCCTATATGAATTAGACTGTCGTTCAAAAGTTTGGGATCTGTACAATTTTCAGTGTTTCTTAAAAAAAAAATCTCTTATACTCATCAAAGTTACATTTATTTGCTCAAAAATACAGATAAAAGTAATATTATGAAATATAACATAACAGTTTTAATATAGTTTAAAATACTTTATTTCTGTAATGCAAAGCTGAACTTTCATCAGCTATTACTCCAGTCTTCAGTGTCTTCATTAATCATTCTAATATACTGATTTATTTATTATCAATGTTGGAAACAGTTTAAATATTTCTGAATAAAAAAGTTTAAAAGACCAGCGTTAATTCAAAATTTAAGAAAACTAACAATATAAGTCTTTACTATCACATTTAACACATCCTTGCTGAATAAAAGTATTCATTTATTTTAAACAATGGAAGAAAGAAAAAAAATTACTGACTTCAAACCTTTGATATATATAATTACAAAAGATTTATATTTTAAATAAATGCTGTTCTTATAACGTTTTATTCAAAGAATCCTAAAAAAAGGTATCACAGATTCCAAAAAAAATATTAAGCAGCACAACTATTTTTAACATAATAAATAATAAATCAGCATATTAGAATGATTTCTGAAGGATCATGTGACAATGAAGACTGGAGTAATGATGCTGAAAATTCAGCTTGCATCACAGGAATAAATTATATTTTAAAGTATATTAAAATAGAAAACCACTTTTTAAAATTGCAATACTTTTTCACAATATTACTGTTTTTTTCTGTAATTTTAATCAGTCAAGCGTAGCAGAAAAGACTTCTTTAAAAAACATTAATAATCCTTCTAATCCCAAGCTTTTGAACAGCAGTGTATATTAACACAAAGTGTTTAACATGTACACTAATAAAATTTTACTCACCAAATATCAAAAAATTTCACTCAAAATTTTTTGTTTCAATTTCTTTATTGTCACATTTTACAAAAGTAACCTCCAAAATATTCAATGTGCAAATGTACAAAGAATGTGCAAAAAAAAACCTAAAACAGATTTTTCCAGTATACTATAAAATTTGAGAGTTAAAGACTTATTTGCAGTTAAGACATATAAAACAAGCAACAAGCCTTGTGTATGCACATAACCATCTTCGTTCTGGGATCAGCCATGGGAATGTAAGCTCATCCGATTTGCTCCAGCAGGTGGGAACTGCTGGCCTCAGCAGTTTCCCCAACTGAGACTCACTTTCTGGGGCACAATCCCTCAAAGCACTGCACCACACGCATACAGACACGCCAACTCTCGCACGCACGCAGATTCGGTCCTTCCTAAAGGAACGCTTTCTCTGGTGTAAAATGTTTCGCTGTCTGTGTTAACCGGCCCACATGGACAGACCACACATATTTAACACATCAACAGGAACAGAAATTCGCTCCAGAATTATGCGGTCATCATTTCCACAAGCCGAGCATGACCGGCTCTGAATGTGTCGCAGTCAGACCATATCATGTTCAATTGACACCTCAGCTCTCAGTGACGAACAAATTTCGGAATTTCTTGTTCAAAGATTGTTTCGAACAACCCTTTTGTCAACACCCAACACTTGTTTTATGGCGTACAAATATTTTCTATAATTTATTTTCGCCACTGCATCAGACTCACATACAAATCCAACTTTTATACAAATGCAGCCATCTTGCATCTCCATTATTGACTATAGCGAAAATTACCTCAGAGAAACGTAATTTGTAATAATACTCTAATATTGTTTCGTCTTGTTGCTAGTCAGATTGCTTTGGACGTAATGGACTATTTTATAGACCTTAGGGTAGTGCTATATTTAATTTTTGATGGAAATGAAAATGTTTCTTTAACTGTTCTTTAACAATTGTTCAGCTGATGAAACATCTTTCTGAAAAAAACTTCCAGTAGCCAGAAATCCATAAAACAGTTTTAAAAGTTGTGTGTTGTGAAAATTATGCAACCTAAGACCTTTACATTGTGTGTCATTGTAAAGTCTGTGCACAGCCTCTTTTCCATCTGCGTTAAAGGGATAGTTCACCCAATAATGAAAATTCTGTCATTGATTACTCACCCTCATGTCGTTCCAAACCTGTAAGACCTTCGTTCATCTTTGGAACACAAATTAAGATATTTTTGATGAAATCTGAGAGCGTTCCGACCCTCCATAGACAGCAACAGAACAACTTATTTGCCTTACTTAACTTTTTTGAACCAAAAAATATAGACGATGAACTAAGAGAGATGGACATTATACGTCAGAACGCCGGCTCCTTCGTCAGCAGCACCACATGTAAGAAATTGTTGAATAAAGTCATTATTTTTGTTTTCTTTGCACACAAAAAGTCTAATAGCTTCATACACTCCAAAAATGATTCTACAACACTTCAGTTTATTTAAAAAAAATAGTTTCATTTAACACCATTGTGTTAGGTTTCCCATTTAAACAATTGCATTGTGTTAAACTGACTTGAAACAGTTGTGTTTTGGCTCAACTCAATATTTTCATTTTGAAAGAACATGTTTCAATTAAGTAGGCCAAAAATAATTTGATGCTTGTTCAATTTACTTAAGTAAATTAAGTCAATCCAACACAATTCTTAACAAACACTTTACTTAATTAATTTGAGTTAAGAGTACATAAATGATTTTACTTGTGTAACAAGGAAGTGGATTTCCCCTTCCCATCATGCTTTGCATGGGACTGGATAGAGAGAGTAAAAAGATAATTCAATGGGGATACTTGTTAATGTTTAATGCTCTTTTATGTTTGTATTTTAAAAAGAGGGCTTTCAAACGATTAATCGCGATTAATCGCATACGAATTAAAATTTGAGTTTGCCTAATATATGTGTATGTACTGTGTGTAATTATTACGAAATTAATTGTATAAATACAAACACATTCATGTATATACTTGTAAATATTTCTTAAATATATGTATTTATTATAATTTTTATGAAATTCATATTATATATACATAAAAATATTTTGTACAAATAACATATTTATCTTACATATATACATTAATACGTGTGTATTTATATATAAATAATAATTACACACAATACACACATTTATTAGGCAAACTCTAACTTTTATTTTGTATGCGATTAATTGCGATGAATCGTTTCACAGTCCTAATTTAAAACTGTTAGTGTTTTGGGGGGTTGCCATTGTGGTGAAGTGTAGAGCATGTGCTTGGGTTGAGGAACTGATAACATGAGTTAAAGTTATTTTATTAATAAAATAAACAACTATTGGACATGCCATGGATGTAATAAAGCCATCTTATGGCTAATGCCTGAAGTTAAATAAATCCAGTGTATCATTTTTGAGTGTAGAAGGATTTCTGCCTAATAATTAATTTTCCAGTTAAATGTGTTAGTTTAAGTTCAACAAGCATAAAAAAATCACTTCATAAATGTATAAATTTCATTCAAACTACATTTAATCAAATTGCATGAATTTGTTTTTTATGAGTTAAATATGAAACACATATTTATTGGATAGAAACCCTTCCCTCAATTAAATTGAGTTCATCCAATGAATTATTTTTTGTAAAATTACGTTTGAACCACTGATGTCACATGGACTATTTTACCAATGTCCTTACTATCTTTCTGTGCCTTAAACGTGTCAGTTACATTGCTGTCTATGCAGGGTCAGAAAGCTCTTGGATTTCATCCAAAATATCTTAACTTGTCTTCCAAAGATAAACAAAGGTCTTAAGGGGTTTGGACCGACATGACAGAAATTTTCATCCTCTTTAAAATAATACAGAACTGGGCCTACAAACAAAGCTCACCTTGTTATTAAAATGTTCAAGGGTCCTGGTGAAGCAGATAGACACTTATGATGTGGGATATCGTTCTCTTTTCCCTCTTGTGTAAATACGGACAGCAGGTGCTGTTGAAACGCAAATCAAGAAATACATAAGAAATAAGTAGTACAACACACAAATGCACACTTATATCCCTCATTAGCCATTCAAATCCAATGAGAGCAAAGAATCAGGGGTAAACAGGTGACACAAACTGCTGACTGTGTTTTTGAGGATGGTGAACAGCGTATAACTCCGCTTGCAATGAGACACAGTGTAGCTCTAATTACATCAGCCCGGGATGTTCTGATGGGCTTTATTTAACAGACAGTTTGATGTTGCGAATTCCAGGTGCACAGTTTAGTATTATGTGTATAACTATTTAGTTGTTTAAATCAAAGTCTTTGAATAGTCTGTCCTAAGTATGAGGTAGTGCATCCACATCCAGTGATGTTACTGTAACTTTAAAGTGATATCTATTTGTCTGCGGCATCTCTTTCTATGCTTGAAGGGTAATGGATAAGGTTTAATCAATGCATCTTTGTCTGACAGACGCTGGCTGGGCTGGTCAAGCAGGCATTACCCGGCCTCATCACTAACATAATGAGCCATTTCCACCTTATGATTTACTTCTTCCCGCCTGCCTCCTTTTCTTCTCTCCTCTCAATCCGTTTTCTCTTTCACAGAGCAATTTATTCATAAATATGAAAAGCCTCTTCAGAGTCAGCAGTTTTCTTGTACAGTAATTTTGAGGCATGTCCAGGGGAGTTCCTCTTTAAATGATGCAGTGTTCTGCTCAGTGGCAGAAACTCTGACTTGGCACTGTGGTTTCAGCTGATTAGGGGGAAACGACTGTGGCTAGTGTCATATTATTTACTGTCTCATCTTTATTTTTGTAGCAGTACCCAAGTGCTGTTGGTATGTGAATGCGTACTGTGCAAATATAAGAGCGCACACTGCAAAAACGTGTATAACTAACTCAGGCGTAGTTAGTTAGTTCTCAAAAATGAAAATTGCATTGCCATTTACTCACCCTCATGTTGCTCCCTCAAATTCTTCTGCAGAAAGCGAAAGGGGAAGTTGCTTCTTTTTTCCATGCAGAATCAATGATTGAAGAAAGAGAATGTCAAGATGCAAAAATGACAAAAAAAAAGCATGTTAAGAGAGTCATCTGAAACCATATGAAAGTTTTAAGTGAGAAACAGACTGAAATTTAAGCTTGACAGTAGCTCTCACAGCGCATACTTCCATATATTCAATCTTGGTGAATAAGTAAAAAGACACACAAGAGACAATGTTTTTTCTGATACAAATGTAATGCAAAGCATCTAGATGCAAATATTAATCAGAATCAGTCATAAGGGTCAGTTTTCTGAAACTGTCATTTATACATCATCTGAAAGCTGAATAAATTAAACAATATTTGGCTGAGATACAACTATTCGAAAATCAGGAATGTGAGCATGCAAAAAAATCTAAATATTGGATTTTAAAGTTGTCCAAATGAAGTTCTTATCAGAAATCAAGTTTTGATATATCTACGGTAAGAAATTTACTAAATATCTTCATGGAACATGATCTTTACTTAATATCCTAGTGATTTTTGGCATTAAATAAACAAAATCAATAATTTTGACCCATACAATGTATTGTTGGCTAATGCTACAAATATATGTGCGCTACTTAAGATTGGTTTTATGGTCCAGGGTCACATATTGCAGTAACATTATACCATCCAAACTTTGGGGTTTGTACGAATAAAATAAAATAAAATAAAATAAAATAAAATAAAATAAAATAAAATAAAATAAAATAAAATAAAGTGCAGTTAAGTAAAATAAAGTGCATTCAGTAAGGATGCATCAAAATTATGTATTAAAATGACAGTAAAACACTAATTTCTAAATGCATTTTCAACACTGATAATAATAATAGTAATAATAAACATAAATGTTGCTTGACCACAAAATCAACATATTAGAATGATTTCTGAAGGATCATGTAACACTGAAGACTGAGGACTAGAATAATAAATTCAGGTTTGTCATTCCAGGAATAAATTACATTTTAAAATATATTAAAATATTGTAGATATTGTAAATTGCAATAACATTTAATAATTTTGCCATTTTTAACTGTATTTTGATTAAATAAATTCAGCCTTGGTGTGCATAAGGAAAAAAAAAAAAAAACATTTACAAAAAAACATGCTGTGTCCCCAAACTTGATATGAAGCTAAAACAATAATTAACTGTAACCCTAACATAAAAATGCAACGCACTAAAAAATAAAACATTTCAACAACAACTGTATTGTTTTGTTGACTATAATTTTAGATTGACTAAATTGTTTATTTATAATTATACTTCAGCTGCAAAGACATATAGTATTTTACTTGCTCTGTTAAATCAGATATAATTTCCACTGTAATTTACAGCGAAACCAATAAACATATTTTAGCTCTAACATTTCAACATTATTTTTCCATTTAAATTCAGAGGAGAAAGGCACAATTTTACACAACTTGTTAGCATCTTAAAAACTATGAATAATATACTCGTTTTAAAGTCCACCGAGGTCAATGGAGTTGTTATTTGCATAAACCTCATAGACTGAAATCGGCATAATTTTTTTTTTTTTTACTGCACAGCACACATGGCCAAGTATGCAGTCCTAAACTCCAGGCTAAGTTTATAGTGTTCTGTGCAGCAGATGAAGTGGCAGTCAGGCAGGCCTGTTTCTCTTCTTCAGTGCTGAACTAAAAGTGAACTCACTCTGCTATATATAAATACAGCTTTGCAGCCAATCAGTGGCGTGGCTCCGGGGCATCATCTTGCTGCGCTGACTTTCCCATTACGATAATGTGAATCTCTCGCTCAGCCTCATAATACTGGCAAGCGTGGATAAAATACTGTCTCCCCTCTGCTCCACGCCGGCCTGCTCCCGTTCCTGCCACACACACTGAGAGAGTGTCTGTGCATACTAATGAATTTGTGCTTCAGGGCCTTGGGACTGGCAGCACGGCACTGTGCAGGTGTTTCCTGTAGGGGGCGCAATATAAAGCTGACATGATGAGCTCCATGAAGTCACAAGTTGTGTACAGTAGTGGGTTGTGGGTGATTTTTTACAGTGTGTAAGTGCAAGACGTGTTGCTTCCGATTGCTCTTTGAAGGCTCCGTTTGCAATGCAAAATTAATTTTCTTAATCAGTATTTTTGTCCTGTTTTTTTTTTTTAATTCAAGAAATGTTTATTTTTCATACTAGATTGGCACATACTTTTTTTTCTTAAGACTCAAATTGTTATATGTTTGCTTAAAACAAGACAAATATATTCCTTCATTCTTGAATCTTAATATGCAATTTTGTTTACATTTATGTTAGAACAAGATTAATTTATTTGAAAATTAAAACTGCAAAAGATAAATAATTAAAACAAATAAATACTAAAATATACAATTATATTTATACTTTTTAATTCAAAATAACTATTTATTTTTTCTACTGCACTGACACATATTTTCTTGTTTACAGCATAAGCCTCAAATTGTGATATTTTTTGCTTAAAATAGGAAAAATATTTTGTTATAATCTGATAAAAATTCTTTTTATTTATATTAAACATCCACAGAACAAAACTGATTTATTTGAAAAGCAAAACTGCTCAAGATAAATATTTAATTAAAGAATTTTTAATTTTTCTTAATGCATTGCAACATATTTTTCTTGTTTTAAGCATAAGTCTCAAACTGTTATATTTTTTGCTTATATTCAAAATATATGTTCTCTAAAAAACATTTAATATTCAATGCTATTCAATATATATATATATATATATAAAGAAATTATAAAATTATAATTATTATAATTTTTTATTTTTTTTATTTTTTTATTCTTTGTTCACTAACAATTACATAACAGTAGTCCATAGTTAAGTTACATATTTGCAAAATTTTCAAACAGTGTAAAATCATAATAATCCTACTTATTTATTATATAGACTATTATCCTACTTATATTACTTACATATTTATTTATGTACTTTAAGTTGCCACAGAAAGACATTAAAAGTGCAGCTAATATACAAAATATTTTTACAAGAGATTAAAAAAAGGGCAAAAAGTTTTCATTTGTCTCTATAATATCTTCCAGAAATCTGAAAGCCAAAACAAAAGTGTCTGTGACAACGATATCATGATACCGGAGCACACTACCTGGTCACCTGTACCGACCCATACGCTCACACACAGAGAAACCCAGACACACACACACACACACACACACAGTGCTGCAGTGGGGGTGGAGTCGGGGACTTGTGGAGCATGAACGGAAAACATGAAAAGAGCGTTTTGATGGGGACACTCTGTTTGCCATTTCTAATTTGTAGGCGGGGGACGAGAATGGGGTGATCACAGCGTGATTCATATTAAAAGTCAATTGGCCTTCAAATTCCTCGGGTCCCCCAAAGTCACTACTGGTGAGAAGGAAATGAGTCTTAATGGAGTGGCAGTGCCACAATAAAATATCGGAAATTGAATCTGACCACAAAACTCAATGGTCCAGGCACAGCACCTGAACGACTGACCATTACAGATATGAGATTCTTTCTTTTCGGACCATTTTTTCCTTATCTATTATTTGGCTATACGGATGTCCTCCGATTCTCAAAAAATGTCCTTTAGTGTCCACCTTTCCTCTCTCGCCTGAACGTCGGAGCACTTAGCAGTAATCTGTTTCGGCCTCACTTTTAATTTCTCGCATGTCTGCCTGCGCTCTGAGTGCTGGGGTAACTGGGTAGGCAATACAAAGCAAAAGGCCATAAAACCCTCCTGCTGTGTGAGATATATTAACTTTAACCTCATGGTAATTACCAAAAACTATTTAAAACCAACTTTTCCATTTAGGCTACTTTCCGCTAGGTTACTCGTGACAACTGCCCACGTTTTAAATTACTATAAACTGACAGGATCAAGAAATCACAAAGATTCATAAGCGGACATGCAGATGATCATGTTAAGTGTTCGTTTATATAACTTTGCTAGTATTTTTTAGAGGACAGTCCTTCATTTATGTGACCCTGGACCACAAAACCAGTGATAAGGGTCGATTTTTTGAAAATGAGATTTATACATCATCATCAATAAGTTTTCCACTGATGTATGGTTTATTAGAATAGAACAACATTTGGCCGAGATACAACTATTTGAACATCTGGAATCTGAGGGAGCAAAAAAATTCTAAATATTGAGAAAATCTCCTTTAAAGTTGTCCAAATGAAGTTCTTAGCAATGCATATTACTAATCAAAAAATAAGTTTTGATATATTTACAGTAGGAAATTTATAAAATATCTTTATAGAACATGATCATGGAACATAATATACATATGCTACAAATATACCCGTGCTACTTAGGACTGGTTCTGAGGTCCAGGGTCACATATGGACTTATGGAAGGTAATTTATATGTTAGGCAGATATCAGATAACTTTAACCCTATAAAGCCTACTGTATCATATTTGATACATGAATTTCTAAGCCCTCTAAATGATCAACAATCAAAACTTTTTTTATGAGAAAGAAAAGTAAACATTAATATCAGTGCTTCAAGAAGAACATTTACTGAACTGAGGCAACTTAGGTTTACTTGATTATTCGGACACCATTCATGTATGAAACATGATACATCATGCTTTTTCCCCCTTACAACTAAACCTACAGAGCTTTCATCATAAAACTAAAGACGTAAATATAATTTTACTAAAAAATGTTGGTAACACTTTACAGAAAGGTTCATTAGTTAACATTAGTTAACTACTTTGGTTAACACGAACTAAGAATGAACAACACATCTACAGCAGTTAATGTTAATTTTAGCATCTACTAATGCAATATTTAAAAATCAAAAGTTGTGCTTGTTAACATTAGACTGTACTTTCATTAACATCAACAAAGATTGACACATACTATTGTTTATTTAATACATTAACTAACATTAACTAATGGAACCTTATCGCAAAGTGTTGCCAAAATATCACTAAGACATGTAGTTGATATAACTGAATGAGCAGAATTTAATCTCACTTTCTGGCTATATACAGTAAATAACACCTGTAACATATTACATATTTTTCCTCAATTTAAAGTAATAAAATTTTCCTTAAGTGTGAGTGCTATATTTTCACTATGTTATAATATGTGGGCCATAAAACCTGATGTATCAAATATGATAAACGTCACATATGCAGACTTTCTGTTTATTCTTCTGGTTGCACTTTTTTTTTTAACAGTGTGTGTACCTACATGTATTTACAGTATACTTACAGCATACCTACCTAAGAAAGTGCTGGTAATATAAGGTAACTACATGGGGTAGGGGTAGGGTTAGGTTTAGGGGTAGGTTCAGGGTTAGTACCTAGTTATTACCTAGTTATTGTAATTACTATAATAGGAACAGGACTGTAAAATAAAGTGCTACCATTTTTCTTTGATATCTGTTTAAAAACCTTCTTTTAATTTTTTTAAAAGTGTTCAATTTAAAAAAATAGATTTGTCTGACTATTATATGTGACCCTGGACCACAAAACCGGTCATAGGGGTTAATTTTTTGAAATTGAGATTTATACATCATCTGAATGCTGAATAAATAAGCTTTCCATTGATGTATAGGACAATATTTGACCGAGTTACAACTATTTGAAAATCTAGAATCTGAGGCTACAAAAAAAATCAAAATACTGAGAAAATCATCTTTAAAGTTGTCCAAATGAAGTTCTTAGCAATGCATATTACTAATCAAAAACTAAGTTTTGATATATTTACAGTAGGAAATTTACAAAATATCTTTATGGAACATGATCTTTACCTAATATCCTAATGATTTTGGGCATAAACGAAAAATGTAAAATTTTGACCCATACAATGTATTTTTGGCTATTCCTACAAATACAACCATGCTACTTAAGATGGTGGTTTTAGTTAAATGTTTTTGAGTGAATATCTGCTTTGTTAATATATTTTAGAGCACTTGCATGTCTGTACAGAACAGAATCCAAAAAGTTAAATATTGAATAGGCTGGAAATTCTAAAAAAAAAGGATGCATTTGCAGTCATTTAAGGAAAGGTGTGAGAAACAAGCTTAATCCTGACACGAGCACACATTGCCCTCTTCAGGCCTGGCTGTGTAAGATGACCCGGCTCATTTGTCATCCTGGCTGGAGGAAATCCAAACAGCTCAATATCATGTTTAACTAATCAGACAAGAGAATCTATTTAATGACAGCCTTGAGACATGAGATAAATGTTAGCCACTCACTCAGTCAATTCAAACTGCCTGAACACTCAATCAGGATATAATCTACGATTCGGAACTAATAGCCAGAATATAGTGGCTTATTTTGTAAACACGGTCCTCATTTTGCTGAGCTTGTTAAGCCCGCTCGTTTTAAGTCTAAAATGACTTTGGCTTCGGCTACATGTGTAAAGATAACTCGCCATCCCTCTGTGCCACCCTGTTCTCCCTCCTCCTTCCTTTTCTCTGTATTCATCTCCATGACAGATGCAGAGTGAGGCCTGAGGCTGCAGTTAAGAGTATGTGATGCAGAGATTCTTTATTAACATTTCATTCCCATTCCCTACACGACATAAATTAGATGGGACGTTAAAGGCTGTCAGCTGTGGCGATCTGTCACAGAGTCTTGGCTCCGTCCGTCGGCCGTCCCCTGACTTCTGCAATGTCTGCCACCGCCAAGCTGATAAGCTCACAGTTTTCATCGCAACTACACACAGCGCTGCCAATGAAACGAAAGCACTATGAACAAGCTCTAATTCAGCACCTCTCCTGGCCCCCTTTTACAGACTCGACCCCCTCACCTGTGCGTACGCGTGCGAGCTGTGAGCGACTCGATTATAAGTGGTATCTCTTCAGCGTGCGCTCGTGGCGAGAGATCTGAGATGTGTCTTATGGCTAGCTCAACGCTAATGTATTCATCATTAATCTTATCAGCGCTGCCTTTCCACATCATTTCAGGGCAGTAGCACGATTTTTATCTCTAATTTGATGGTAATGAACCCATCAGCATGGAGTGCTTGATGAATATGATGAAAAATGGCATTCATATTCACTTTGGACAAGCCACATCTTCTTATCTCATTAGAAAAACTGACATTAGAATAACTCTTTATTTATGAAAATGTACATTAATCGTGGAAGGCCTCTTGGTCAGGACACTTTTATAAACTAACAAACAATATAAACTATCAGAAGAATGTCTAGTTATTAAGGCTTTTGTACTGGGAATACGCTCTGATAAAAATTCTGCACAATGGCCATTATAGTGTATGATGGGTAGTATATAAATAATGATTTTGATGAATTTAGCTCGGAGGAATGGCTACAGGTGGGCAAAGCCCATCCAAGAAAAACTAAAAGTGCTAACAGAAATACAAGATTAGTAATTCAATACACCTCCTGTAAGTTTATACTGTATACTGTTATAGTGTGTGAATTTTCAAACCTGGATGAACCATGCCACTATCTACAAACACATTGGACAAATATTTCCAAGACTGAACACTGAACAACGATGCTCAGTCGCAGTCAATTTTGGGAGGTCACCTCAGAGTTTACTTTCACTGTGGTAACAGCCTGGAGTATTTATGCAGTTTTCAGTCTCTCAGGATTGGTAGGAGGACATATTCACAAACCGGGCATCCGTAAACAGTAAACAGCAATTATTAGAAACAATCATTAGTGAATTTTTATTAAAGACAGCAATTACTTTTCTTAAATGCACACATCAAGTGTTGTAGATTAGTGTTCATTTTGTCAGCTATTTTGAATTTTAGTCTTAGTCCTTTGTTAAATGTCATATTTAGTCAACCTTATCCTATTTTCTTTTAGTCGAGTTTTAGTCAACTAAAAGTCTCAACATTTTAGTCCAAAAAAAGTATTTTAGTCTAGTGTTAGTCAATGAAAACTTGACAATAAGCAATACGATTATTATTAATTTACCATACAGTATTAATTTTGGCAGCCATTTTTAATTTAGACTTAGTCTTAATCAAATGTTACATTTTTGGTATCATATTTAGTCAACCATAATCGTAATGATTCTTGTCATTTAAGAAATTAACTTTTGCATTTCAGGTATGGCACTTTCAACAGTAAGCATAAATCAACACATGGTTTATTTGTCCTCATCTAGTGTCTTGATTTATTATAGGCTTTTTACTATATAAAATACTACCAAAGACTTATGCACTCTCTCTATCTACATTATGAAAACTGGTAAAACAAACAAAAAATATTATAAGAGTGAAATTCCTAATAGTAATTCCACTAATTCCAAATTGCAATAATGTTTCCCTATTAAAACAACAGCGGTTGAGTAAGTGCATTTATTTAGCAACCACAATTGCAAACAATATAGTCGAGATCTCATGACAGAACACAGTAGCTGAATGACACTTTCATTTAGATAGCTAAACTTCAGCTTGTTTGTCTGAGTTTTCAGATCATCATCTGCAGTGCTTCCGCAATGAGGAGCGAGCACGTACGCATGGTTGCCAGATTGCTTAAAATAAGCAAAATTGTGAAGCTCTGATCCGGAGATTTGAACTTTTGATATCTTTTGACCACACACATGAAAGCTTGCATAGTAGAGGCATGTACAGCACTCCGCAAAAGGTTTTTGGTAAAGTTTTTATTGTTTGAATACATTTTAGTCTCGTCTTTTAGCGTCAACAAAATTGCATGTTGATGTAGTCATTGTTTATTGACCTTATTGTTATTTTGTCTTCGTCACGTCTCGGACGTGACATCATGGAAGAAAGCTCGTTGATGAACATTTTTTGTTTTCGTTGACAAAATGAACACTTTTGTAGATTCAGATTAGTGTTCCAGACTGTGTGAGTGAACATCAAAATCCTTTTAATGGAAGATAACCCTTTTTCTCAGTCCTGGACTTGAGGGGGACTTGGACTGGATCATGAAGTGGGACCCTGGAAAAATGAACACTATATCATTTGGAGACACGGTTTTGTACAATTAAAAAAATAAATAGTGAGTACAGTGGCAATGGTCATCAGTCATATACCAGTGTTGTTCTAGTTAAATGAATGAAATAACTAGATGAAAAAAATTAAAAACTAAAAAAATTTCATATGTTGCTATGTTAAAGAGATAATTCACCCCAAAATGAAAATGTCATTCCAAACCTGTAAGAAATTCATTCATCTGTGGAACACAAATTAAGATATTTTTGATGAAATTCAAGAGCTTTCTGCATAGACAACAACGCAACTGACACGTTCAAGGCCCAGAATGTGCGTCAAATACTGACACGGACAAAAGAAATTGTTGAATAAAATTGTTATTTTTGTTTTCTTTGAGCACAAAAAGTATTCTCAGAGCTTCATAAAATTACGGTTGAACCACTGATGTCACATGGACTATTTTAATGATGTCCTTACTAATTTTCTGGGCCTTGAACGCGGTAGTTGCGTTGCTGTCTACCAGTGTTGAGCATGTTACTTTTAAAAAGTAATTAGTTACTAGTTACTTTTCACAAATATGAAGTTAGTAACTGAGTTACATAATTATAAAAGTAACTAATTACCAGGGAAAGTAACTATTGTGTTACTTTTAAAAAAAAAAAAAAAAAGTGCAAATATGTCAAATAACTTGGATGCCCCCAATATATATATATTTAAGCTTAATGGCACAGTTTTTTTATTTATTTATTTTTTTAAATATCTGACACTTAGCATCGGTCAGTCAAGTATTATAAAATGGCATTATGATAATTTAGCATTACATTTTAGTAATTAAAACTTTAGTAATTAGAATAACCATGTATGAATGCATATTTGTCATGTTGACTGAACTTAGGACTGGTGGTGGTGCTTAACATATTGTTTGTAATTTAGTGTTTCTATAACAAAAGGAAAAAACTAAAAATAATACTGATAACACTACAAATAACAATACAAAACGCACCAAGGATTAATGAGCTGCTCTTTTCATGAATATTAATCACATTGTCTGCGTTCGCGCAAACTGATTTGCTGAGATCAAAACAGGGATGATAATAGGTGAGCACCAGCCAATGAAATTGATGTTTGTGCATTAGTTCTGCCTACTACCGGAGAAACCAGCAGTTCTTAAAAGCTGAAGAACTCCAAAGGAACTCTGTTATTTTGACAGGAAAATACAGCAAAGAATATCATTTACATGTAGCGCGTCAATTCTACATTGTATTCAAGATTTTCTCGCTCTGTATCTTTTTTTGCTTGTGTGTGAGACAAAGTATGGCTAGTCGTGTGCCTTCACACTAGAGTTTACGGTTCGTCAAATGCAGGTACGCTGCGCATCCATTCATATGAACTGAAAAATATAATTATAATAATATTATAATAAATTATAGTAATGCCGCATTTTATTGTCAGTAACAGTAACTGCGTTGTAATGGGGGAAACAGTAATTTGTTTGATTACTCGCTACTGAGGAAACTTAGTAACGCCGTTATTTATAACACTATTATTCCCATCACTGCTGTCTATGCAGGGTCAGAAAGCTCTCGGATTTTATCAAAAATATCTTAATTTGTGTTCGAAAGATGAACAAAGGTCTTACGGGTTCGGAACGACATTAAGGTGAGTAATTAATGACTTTTCATTTTTCATTTTCATTTTCGGGTGAACTTTCTTTTAACTAAATAAAATGAAATAAGTTGAGATTAAAGTACTAAAACTGAAATAAAAACAAATTAAACCTATATAAAAAATATTAAAAAACAAATAACATTTTCAAAAGCACATATCAAAACTATTTTTCACATATATAACATTCAATTAAAATATAAATCACTAAAACTAACTGACGTGATTTAGTCGAACTTACTCTTTCAAAGTCATAGTGACTTGAGTTGCTCACTCCAGGATGGAATCCTAGTAGTGTCACTATTAAAGGTAGCTGACCTTAGTTTTTTCAGTGTTACACTAGCAGGCAGTGTCGTGAGGTGTGTGTGGGTTTTGTTGTTTTAATTGATAGCTCAGTGGTACACACAGTAGATGAAATGTCAGCGGTGAGAGGGGCAGCACTGCCCCGGGGTCTCCACGGACTCCCCTCTCCCTCAGATAGGAACACAAATTGGATATGAGGTTTGATCGCCAAGTCCAAATGTTACGTTCCCATTTTTTACACATGGACAGAAATGGGGGGAGGGCATTCTGTGTGACCGTAAATGACATATGTTTGTCACCTTTAAATGAAATGACCTATTTTGTGGAAACAGCTATAAGCCTACTTGTGCTCTTTCAGGAGAGGAGGACCGCAATATGTCGTAAAAGATTGGCTTTCTTTTCTGTCCCGGCAAAACACAGAAACACCCTCAGGGTATGTCATTTCCCTCTCCAGGAAGGTTAACATAAAGCTTGAACTCAAAAGAGTTACCCAAGCAAAAGTAATGCAACTATAAATTCAAGAAAAATCAAAAGTGAACAACAAAAGCCTCTTTGTGCGCCACTAACTGTAGCGGACTCTCGCTAAATGGACGACGAGTTTACCGTCCTCCAGCCCTTATTGAGCTCTGGAAGTCGTACAACGACTGCTCACACGCTGCCCATATTAGCAAGTTAACTACTGTATGGTTTGCCTCCCTGCTGGTTCTTGAGTGGCGAGCGCTGATGAGCTCTTTGTCGCCTGTGCCTTTCTAAAGAGGAGAGGCAGCCGCTTCTGTCGAGTTGACTAGGTGCCAGGCCTTCCAGTTTGGCCCGATCCCTCAAGCATGAGCCTCACATATTCAAGCTGTTTCAACAGCCTGTCAGCTAATGGGATTTGGGAGAGGTACATTAAGCCTGTATGAATCTGTGAGGGAGAGCAGGACTCTGGATGCTCATATTGCTGTGCCATATTAAAGGGCTGGAAAAGTGCTTTCCTGCTCCGTGTCTTCCTGTTAAATGTCAGGCCACATATGCTAGGAGAGAAGTAGCAATGGCTCTGATATGTTGAGCTTATGCTGCATTAAACCCACAGAAACCTTGATTTGTCCAATCGTCCCTGGGGGTGACAATTTGTTCACCGTGTTAGATCTGGTTTCTAATGTGGGGAGGTCATTGCAGATGATATGTTGGCACCGAAATGGTGACTACCGACACAATCATTCCTGATGCAAATTTCCATATCTTGAGGAACGTATAGTTTCAATGCAGATGGTTAAGCATTAAAATAAAATGGTTTGTTTGTATTTGAGTTTACTGCCATATCAGTTTAAAAGGCTATTAGTGGCAGATACAGATAATAAACAAACATCCAATAAAATTCAGCTTGAATGAAACTACATTGTAAAAAAACGAGTGTGATTTTAACTGTAAAATGTTGTAAAAATGCCCAGGGGGGGAAAAAAATTGTTAATAGGTTGACAGTAGGTTCCTGTATTATATACAGACATAAACTGTAGAAGATATAATTAGACATATCATGTAAGTTTACAGTAAAATGTTGTTAATTGTACAGTTTTTAGAAGTAAATAAAGAAGAAATCAATGTACAACTTACAGTCAGAAACTGTAAACTGATACCAACACTCCACATTTGAAAGTATTTTGATTAAATAATCATGTTTCGTAATAGTTTCTGTTATCAGTTATGTACATTTGGGTTTTATGTTACATCTTTTGATGAACTTTGATTCTTCATTTGGAATTCTCTTTTACCACTTGTATTATTATGGTGGCTGTCAGTATATGTTAAACGTACAAAACAAATTTTAGTAGCAGTGTGCGTTGTTGAATTTGAATTTGTTTACATTCAAATTTTCTTGTTTGTAAATTACAGATTTATACTGTAAAATTCACTGTTTGCTCTGAAAATGTTTTTACAGATGTTCTGTATTTTTTTGCAAAATTATTCTGGCAACTACAGTTGCCAAAATTATTTTGTAAACACTACAGAATTTTGTAAAAGTGTAAGTGTAAAAGAAAAGATAAAAATACAAAATAATAAAATAAATAAACCAAATGTAATAAAACAAAGGATAAAATATAATAAAATAAAATAAAATACAATAAGAAATAAAAAATATATAAAATAAACCAATTTTGGTGTTTGCAAATAGTGACAGGTGTTTTTTGTGGGCCTATCTGGTGGCAGTTAATGACAGTTTTCAAGTAATAGTCTACAGAAGTCATGGAATAAAAATAAAAAGGGTTTGAGCTTATATTTCAAAATGTTGACTTCATTCTTGCGATTCCAAGATTAAATCTTATAATTCTGATAGGAAAAATCAACTCGTCATTCACTCTTTTCCCCTCAGAATCATGATGGTTAAGCATTAAAATATAATGTGTTTTTTGTATTTGAGTTTACTGCCATATTAGTTTAAAAGGCTATTTCATGGCAGATACAGATAATAACCGAACATTCAATAAAATTCAGCTTGAATAATACTACATTGTAAAAAAAAAAAAAAAATGATTGTGATTTTAACTGTAAAATATTGTAAAAATGTTATGGGGAAAAAAACTGTTAATAGGTTGACAGTAAGTTCCTGTATTATATACAGGCAAAAACTGTAGAAGATACAATTAGACATATCATGTAAGTTTACAGTAAGTAATAGTCTATGGAAGTCAATAAAAAAATAAAAAGGTAAATTTGAGTTTATATTTCAAAATTCTGACTTTATTCTTGCAATTCCAAGATTATATCTTACAATTCTGATAGGAAAAATCAACTTGACATTCATTATTTTCCCCTCAGAATCATGAGTTTATAGCCCACACTTCTGTTTCTATGTACTGTGGTGGCTGTCAGCATATGTTAAATGTACAAAACAGATTTTAATAGCAGAGTGCGTTGTTGAATTTACTGGTTTACATTCAAATTTTCTGGTTTGTAAATTACAGATTTATACTGTAAAATTTACAGTTTGTTCTGTGAATGTGTGTACAGTTTTTCTATTTTTTTTTTTTTTTTAGGGTTTTTTATTTATTCTGGCAACCAAAGCTACCAAAATTATTTTGTAAAAACTGTAAAAGAAAAGATAAAAATACTAAAATAAAATAAACAAAATGTAATAAAACAAAAAATAAAATACAATAAGAAATAAAAAATACAATAAACTATTTATAATATAATGAAACAAAGCTAAAATAATTTAGAATAAAACACAGGAAAAAAAAACAAACAAAAAAAAACAATAAAATAAATTTACAAAAACAATTTCTGTGTTTACAGACAGTGATGATGTTTTTGTGTGGGCGGAGCCTATCTGGTGGCAAAAAATTACAGTTTTTAAGTAGCAGTCTATGGAAGCCGTGGAATAAAATAATAAAAAAAGGTAATTTGAGTTTATATTTAAAAATTCTGACTTTATTCTCGCAATTCTGAGATTATCTCTCACAATTCTGATAAGAAAAATCAACTTGTCATTCTCTCTTTTCTCTCAGCTCAGAATCATGAGTTTATAGCCCACAATTCTGGCTTTTTTCTTCAGAATTGACAAACTTGCTATTGTTGAGTTAAACTGAGTTATAAAGTCCGAACTAGGAGATATAAACTTGCATTTACAAGAAAAAAAATCAGAATTGTGAGATAAAATCGGTATGTTATTTAAAATATTACAAGTTTAAATTTAATGCTGTAACTAGGGCTAATACAATATGCCCTTTATGAAGTGCATATGTGAATATTATGTAGACCTATTGTTTAAATCAAATTTATGCTTTAAAAGTAGAGAAATCACAGCAGGTTGCATCCATAATCTGTCTGTTTAAATGTCTGTGTTCAATTTCAAATTTCATGTTTGATGACAGTATTCTATAAAAATGATTTGCATTCCTATTCTGGCATCCAAAGGTGCAACAATACATTTTTTTCTCTCTTATTCTACGGATTTTACCAGTTTCCCTACACTTGTTACCAGTGCTTTTCTGCCACCAAAATGTACGAGCAGCTGCAAGTCATTTAACTGTGAATTCTACTCCAAATTGGTCTAAATGAACAAACAAGTCAATAAATCAAAAGTTTACTCACCCTAATGTTGTTCCAAACCTATAGGTATGGACTGTATGCATCACAGAAATGACACTCCTCATTAACTTTCAATACACAGACACGGACAACGAGGATTTTCTTCAAAAATTCATCTTTTGTGTTCCTTGAAAACAACACCAACGCAAGTTTAGAAAAGCATGCATTCTTGCTTTAAGTGCTCAGTTCACATGGAGTTTGGTAATTTAGAGGTTTGTGAATTGTGTTAGGCAAAAGCCGAGGATATTTATTAATGAACACAATAAAGTACAGTGCCAAGCAGTGATTTGCTGAAGGATTGTCTGGACAGCAGTATGAGTGGCATAATAAAGGCCATTTCTCCAGCTGGGTATAAAATAAGAAAAATACATCACCCATATTCCACCCAGCAGCACGGCACCGGAAAGGCGCCCACTCCATGCCGCAAATGCAAAGATGGCAGAAGGGTGATAAATTTCAGCAACGCCTTGAGTACTATAGACTAATCCGTGCGAGCAATCACGGGAATAATTGATAAACCAGATAAGATTTAATGTTCCCGGCCGTCACCGTGGGACCGGGAACCTCTGACACTTTGATGTGTACGGTGCGCGCGTGTGGGGATGGAGTGTGCGCGTGACTGATGGATCCGTGTTTGGGCGAATGACAGCGGCGGTGCTAAAGCGAGCTGTTTAATTAACCCTACGGCGAACGGGTTGTCACAAACGCCCATTTCTTCCTGACTGAGACCTCAGTAGATCTCAGGGAAAGGCAGGGATGAAGAGGAGGAGGGGAAAATAGCAATAATGTGGATCCACAGCGCAAGATTGCTTTTTTTATTCTATTTTATGGGTCAGTGATCTGCATTCATTACAGGGACGTGAAGACATTCGGTCGTAAGACTAATGTCTCCTTCCTCCGGACCGAGAGTAGTTTGGAGATTAATACGTGACACGTTAATACGTGACGTCTTAATCAAGGTGGATTTTAAATCGTAAATAAACCGGAGGCTTTCATTTAGCGAAAATTATGCTGCTTTTTCCATTAGATCAATTGAATTATAATCAATTAAAACCATGATTGTTCCTTCAGCTTTGATCTATTCCTCTCCTGGCATTTCAATAAAGACGACACTTAGTCAGGCACCAGCAAAGCGTTTGTGATTTTAGCACAGGACAGTGAAGGCGTAGATTAGCTCAGGGAAAGTTCAAGCAGAAACCTTAAATCAAGGTTGAGTTTAACCCCCATTCATCTTGCATATTGATGACCACATTCCCTCCCTCCTCTCTTGTCTTCCATAGGGATAATGCATTCTCCAGCCTGGAATTCTATCAGAGCGGTCTGCTTCGTCAGTTAAATCAATAGGCAGCGTATGGCGGCGGGTCAGCAGTCACGTTCTGCACTGCGTCTTCAGGCAGCAGGCTGATGGTTTGAGTGTAGGAAATTTGCTTAAAGCCCACACCAATTAACTTCAGGATGATGAATGCTAGGGGTGGGCAGGGAAGGGCCGAGGGGTTCTGCCTCTTTTTTTGTGTGTGCGAGAGTGTGAGAGTCTCAGCTGCTTTGGTGAAGAATGGAGAGAAGGAGTGGGAGGGGCCACTTTCAAACAGATAAAACTGGGCGCCGTGGGTCTGGGTCAGCCCACCCCCTAATGATTATGTCAATCTGTGTAAGTGAGCCAACATTGGAGCTGTCAGGACATAATCAGTCAAAGCTGGATTTGTAAAAGACGCTGGGGAGACGCACAAGGCTGGGCACAAGACATTTGCATAGGGAATTGCCCTAATCTGCGGAGAGGAGGCGGCGCAGGGGTCAGACTCTTTTGTTGAGCTTGACAGTCAGCCCTGTTGAAATGAAGTGAGCAGCGTGTGTCTCCTCATCACAGAGTTCATAAAGAGAGCGCGGATCTGCTGGAGGAGGGATGCCAAACAATAGTGAGAAATCAGCACCAGGTTTGCACAATATGGAGACTATTGATCAAGCCCTTCAAAGGAAGGAAGGCTTCATAAAACATTTCATTTCCAGCTATCAACAACAAAAACACTTGAAGACAGAATTATTATTTACTAACCATTAGGAACTGAACTATCCCTGAACAATTCTAAATTCTTTAAAGAACCATTAAATCTATGATTATGCTATTAAGAATGTATATAAAATAAGAAATGTTTCTTGAGCACTAAATCAGCATAGTAGAATGTTTTCTTAAGCATCATGTATCAGTGAAGACTAGATGGGTGCTGAAAAATCAGCTTTGTAATCATAGGAAAAAATTTTTTTTTAAATATATTCCAATAGAAAAGTTTTTTTAAATTGCAATAATATTTCACAATGTTACTAATGTTACTATTTTACTGTAATTTTGAGCAAATAAATGTATGATTTATATATATATATATATATATATATATATATATATAATTAGTTATGGTTGTTTACATGATATTTATACACTGCCATTCAAAAGCTTGGGATCAGTAACATTTTAAATGTTTTTTAAAGAAGTTTCTTATGCTCAAAGTTCCATTTATTTCACAAATAGAGAGGAAAATAATAATATTATAATATATATTATGAAACATTATTGCAATTTAAAATAATAGTTTTCTATTTTAATTTACTTTCAAATATAATTTATTTCTGTGATGCAAAGCTGAATTTTTATCAGTCATTGCTGCTTAATATGTTTTGGAACCTATGATACTTTTTTCAGGATTCTTTGATGAATAAAAAGTTAAAAAGCTTTATAACAATAAATATATAACAACATACATCTTTACTATCGCTTTTTAATCAATTTAACACATTCTTGCTGGATAAAAGTATTAATTAATAAAATAACAATTTACTTAAACCAAATTTTGAGCGGTAACATATATTGTTACAAAAGTTATTTTAATACTGTTATTTTTAATGTTTTAAAAATAACAGTGTTTCCAACATTGTAATAAATCAGAATAATTTGAGAATGATTTCGGAAAGATTGTATGACACTGAAGACTGGAGTAATGATGCTGAAAATTCAGCTTTGCATCACATGAATAAATTCTATTTTAAAGTATATCAGAATAGAAAGCCACTATTTAAAATTGCTATAATATTTCACAATATTACTGTTTTTTCTGTATTTGTAATCAAATCAACACAGCCTTGATGAGCAGAAAAGACTTCTTTAAAAACATTAAAATTCTTACTGATCACAAACTTTTGAAAAGTAGTGTATACATCTTGTAAACAACCCCAAGTAATTTCTCTGATTGACAAATCCTAAATACATGATAATCAGTTAAAACAATTCCTTTGTAAATTCAGCTCCAATTTTTTTCTCTGAATAAGAACTGATCCTAGATTCATTATTCAACATCTACATCAAAAGTTCTGACCTTTACAACACTGCACAACAACCTCTATATACAAAAACATCTATATTCTTCTACGAAAACAAAACAACAGCTATACGACTTGGATTCTGACCCCACAGATAACACATAACGAAAGGTCAAAGCACTTCCTGAGATGCCGACTTGGTAAGTGACAGCTCAAAGAGTTTTTGAGAAGCTGGAGTGGAGACAAGAACATTTAAAGTGTCACATGGCTGTGAGGAAGATGAACGTCATCATGGGGAGCAACAGCTGCTACACTTTGAACAGTCAGGGACCAGATGTCACCCAAATACCACAATCTATTCACTATACTGAGCACAACCATAAAGGGAGATATGTTTGTATGTTTATGACTGAACAGCTCACAACTTCTAAGGTGTGCAACAGCAATACAGAATGTAAATATCACATTATTAAACTACAGCCAGTGAACCAGAGAAGTCCAAAGCTTAGTCCTCATGCAAACCTTCCTCCACTAATTAGTTTTCTTGCTAAAATGCTCAAATAGCACACTTAGTTCTCAGTGCTTCATTGAAATAAGAAGCCCTTCGCATAAGGATATAAACATCTGTGCATCCAAATACAATCAGTGGTAGCGTGTTTTGGTGACAGTTGTTGACACCCGAATTCCCGAGACATTTACACATAAAGTACTTCAGAAACACAGCTGTTCAGCTTTCAGCAAGAAAAAAATACCGTAAATGCACTATTACTCAGGAGAGGAGTGTATATTTGTTATACTGCAAAGATTAAATCATGCTCCTACACCTAAAATTATGCATTGGTGACATAAGAATTAAAGCTGATTATTGTGTTGCCATTTTTAAACATCCTAATTTCAACAAAAAACATTGCTTTGTGTTTAAATGACCTTAAACGCAGAACAAGACGTGTAAAGAAAAGCTTTAGATGTTCAAAATTATCCTCATGCTTTAAAGGACTAAAAAGTCCCATGATGCTTCCTCCGTTTCCACACTGCAAGAGCTCCCGCTGTGACAACAGCCTGTGATATCTCATTTAAGATCATTTACATGGAGACATCGTTCAATCCCCCTTTAGACAAAGCTTATCCATCGTTATAAATCAGCTCAACGTCAGACCAAAAAAAGCACAGGTCAGCAGTTTTGTTCCCTTCAGTCTCTCTCTCTCTTCCCTTCAACAATCTGCCTTCAGCTCTTTAATATGTTTTTTTTTTTTTTTTTTTCTGCAAGGATAAGTATGCCCTCTATTTAACAAGCTTTGCAGCTACCTTTGGTATAGACTTTCTCATAAAATGAGAAAATTCATCTAATCAATCCCTTTTAGTATGTTATCTGTTTCTCCTGACAACTTAAGTCCCTATTGATTTGCCATTACTATGTTGGATAATCTCTTGTCAAGGGAACATTATAAAAATTAAGCCATTTTCAGTCTTCATACCCCTTACAGACAGGGTCGATTCTCTTTATTTGTTTTATATATATACTGAAAATATACAGAAACTGACCCTGCTTAGACCAATTTGCCTAATAAATCACATTCAGCTGTACAGCTGTACGGTAGCTGTACACAGTCTGTACAGCTACCGTACAGACTTATTATTGTGTTCGTGTAACTCAACTAGAGCATGAGGTTAAAAATAACAAGGTGATAGGGTTATTTTCCCAGTGAACACATCACGATAAAATACACTGTTTAAATATGCTCCAAGTTGCTTCAGATAAAATCACCCAGTAAATGTAAAAGAGAAGTCCACTTCCAGAACAAAAATTTACAGATAATGTACTCACCACCATGTCATCCAAGATGTTCATGTCTTTCTTTCCTCAGCCTTAAAAAAGTTATGTTTTTTGAGGGAAACATTTCAGGATTTTTCTCCATGTAATGGACTGATATGGTGCCCCAATTTTGAACTTCCAAAATGCAGTTTAAATGCAGCTTCAAACGATCCCAAAACGATCCCAAATGAAGTTGAGGGAGAACATGTGATGGGAGTTTTTCGACTAACTGTCATGAACTGGAACAAAAACAGTCCAGGCAGAGTAAGACGAGACGAGCGATTGGCATTAAAAAAATATATATTGTATTATTTTTATAATTATAAGACCCTTCTTCCTCGGCTGGGATCGTTTACAACCGCATTTGAGATTGTTTGAAGCCGCATTTAAACTGCATTTTGGAAGTTCAAACTTGGGGCACCATATCAGTCCATTATATGCAGAAAAATCCTAAAATGTTTCCCTCAAAAAATATAATTTCTTTACAGCTGAAGAAAGAAAGAAATGAACATCTTGGATGACAAGGGGTGAGTACATTATCTGTAAATGTGAGAAGTGGACTTCTCCTTTAACATAAACATTTATTATGCTGCTATGGAATTAAATTAATCTATTATTTAATTAATTGATAATTGATTATCAATTGATTATTTAGTTACTTTTTTTTTTGCTAGCTTTGTACAAAGATCATTTTAGTTTTTTTAGTTTTAAATTCAACAAAAACAGCATCCAAGATGACAAAACAGTTTAGTCCAATTATAAGTGAATTGTTTTTCACAATATTTGTGTATAGTTATGTTTATCAAAGCATTGCATTCATAGTTTGGCAATATACTACTGACAAACTCTAGTAAAATCCATCATTAGTTGGTCTTGCGAGTTGCTGCCTAAGTAGAGTGTTCTCAAATTGGTCACTTATGAGTTTTCATTGAGTATGC
Source organism: Labeo catla (assembly GCA_012976165.1). Taxonomy (NCBI): domain Eukaryota; kingdom Metazoa; phylum Chordata; class Actinopteri; order Cypriniformes; family Cyprinidae; genus Labeo; species Labeo catla. The sequence goes on along the minus strand of VONZ01000020.1, from coordinate 610,272 downwards.
TGCCTATATAGGTGGTATTTTAAGGCTTCATCAGTGCACTCATGGATTGAAGACTGTTTTAAAAGCAACATATGTTCATTTGGACAAATTTTAAGACCAATAATGCATTGAAATAAGCACAGTGAAAGCAAAAAGGACATCTAATATGGTGGACAATGCAAGAGGAATTTAAAATGTTTTTTATGCTGAAAAATATTATTAAATAGTTCGATCTAACGATACATGAAGATTTTTTTTCTCAATATTTGTGTATTTGCATTGCATGTTGTTGCAACTTAGCATTAAAGTGAAATTGGTCATCAGTTGGTTTTGCAAGGTTTCGCTGTTTTTTCAGTCTGTTTGTTTATTTATTTATTTATTGAAGTTTTATCAGACTGAGGAGCCAACTTTCACCCAGGCATGGGGATATTATTGTTTTTCTCAACATTAATATGTGAAACAACATAACGTTAAACACGATAAAGATCGGTCAACTCGAGTGTATTTCTGTTCTCTACTGCATTTGGCACAATTTGCTTTATTTTTACAGATTGCTTGAGCCTTAATTCTTTTGTTCATATATATATTTTTATTTTTATTTTTTTTCCACGTTCAACTAAACGTTGTTGTACAACATTGTTCTGTATAATGCCAAATCATAAGCTTATGCATAAATGGTGATAAATAGTGACGTTATAAAATAACGTCTCTAGTTAGTTGCTATATTCATTGCCATTACTCTAATAGAAGTGTAGAAAAAAGATACGTTGTCAAAATAATACAAGTTAAATGTTTTCCAGATAATATTAATATAATAAAGTTGCAATAGTCACAATAAAACACCACTTATATTCTGTTTAATATCGTAGCTAATATACATTTTCATACTGTATAAATGGGTTTTTATACTAAATATCTAGATATGTTTATATGTGACCCTGCACCACAAAACCAGTCATAAGGGTCAATTTTCTGAAATTGAGATTTATACATTATCTAAAATCTTAATAAATAAGCTTACCATTGATGTAGGGTTTGTTAGGATAGGACAATATTTGGATAGATACAATTATTTGAAAATCTGGAATCTGAGGGTGCAAAAAAATCTAAATATTGAGAAAAGTTGTCCAAATGAAGTTCTTAGCAAGGCATATTAATAATCAAAAATTAAGCTTGGATATATTTATGGTAAGAAATTTACAAAATATCTTTATGGAACATGATATTTACTTAATATCCTAATGATTTTTGGCATAAAAGAAAAATTGGTCATTTTGACCCATACGATGTATTGTTGGCTATTGCTACAAATATACCAGGGTCACATATTAGAAGGGTCATCATATGGCCTAAAACATGAATATACCTAGACATATGGCTGCAACAAATTAAACATATTTTGTTTGTAATTTTACCAATTTTTCAAATGTGGTGATACATTTAATTATACATTATTAAATAATATTAATAATTAAAATTGCATTATACTGGCAGGAAACTTGCAGAGGTGCAGTATCCTATTTTGTGGTCAATGTAGTTTGAAACGTGCACACACATACACACCTGCATTAATATGGAGCATGTGTAGTGGCCTGACCCTAACAACAGTTCCTCTCCTCTGTGTGTGGGTGCCTGGGGCTTCTTCTTCGGCCCCAAGGAGCCCCTTCATTAATCGGCCTCGTTCTGGGGGAGGTACTTAATGCACACACACGACAATCGGCGGGGCTGTAATTGCGTTGTCAGGGGCCAAAAAACAAGCCTGCTCCTCCAAACAGACATCTGGCAAGGAGGCAGAGAAAGCCATGTTGTTAGGAGAGGGAGAGCGAGGCAAGACAAATAAAATTACTGCTTGGGTTGTGAGATCGGTGGGAGCCCAGCCTGCCTAATCTCACCAATGGGAGAGCACGCCTGTTGTAACCCAATTACAGGAGCATAAGCAATTTGTTAGACACTTCACATAATGTAACAATTTCCCAATAAACTCTGACTTGTAATAACATTGCTGAGTGAGTGCATAAATTCTAAAGGAACGAAGGAGGGTTGGATGCGGCAGCTGCGGGCAGAGAGTTAGCAGCATCAGCAAGATCTCTCAGATTTACACTACGACCTGCTTCCAGCCTTCGTGCCGTTCGGATAACAGGATTGGGTATCCTCAGCTTTTCAGCTGCATACTCACAGTAAAACACAGGGTCTCTGAGGAGTTGTGTATTCACACCCGATCAGCCAATCAAGTGCCCCTGCAGGGAGCCTAATGCAGTAGGAAGGAAACTGTACTGATTAGGGAAAATGTGTAAATAAAGTAAACATTACTCCTTAGACATTACACACAACCTTAGTTCTACATGAAGACTAGAAGCCAAGGGACAAAGTTGACCTCGGTTACTCGCACAAAAAAAACATTACAATGGCATTTATGATTATAGGGTTATACAAAAGTTGTATTCAGCTATAGTCAACTGTGACTAAATATACCGCATAATATGACAAATAACGAGATATTCATTTAAATATATAAAATAAATTATGTTTATATAAATGCACATTATATTCTAGGGCTGTCAAATCGATTAATTGTGATTAATCACATCCTATATATATATATGAGATTCATAATATCTATAAATATTCATATTACATATATTTCTTAAACATTTACATGTACATGTGTGCATATAAATATATACATATAAATATATCATTTACACACATTATGTACACAAACTTTTGTTTTGGATAGGATTAATCGATTATTATATACACATTATAGTGATTTAAAATACATTCACACATACTGTTCTAAAGTTTAGGGTGATGTTTTTGGCAAAAGTCTTCAATATACCACAATTATTTTGGATACAAGTAAAATGTAGTCAGAGCCAAAAGCCTCATGGACAGCACTCAAACAAATTAAGCTACAAATAACAACCAGTTTTATATATTTATTTATAAATATAAAGTTTATAATAAAGTTGCTATTGAAACATTCTGGAAAATCTGAAACCAGAGGGTGCAAAAAAAAAAAAAAGAAAAAGAAAATTCTAAATAGTGAGAAAATCGCCTTTAAGTTTTGATATATTTATGGTAGGACATTTACAAAATATCTTCATGGAACATACATCTTTACTTAATATCCTAATGATTTTTGGCATAAAAGAAAAATATAATAATTTTGATTCATACAATGTATTTTTGGCTATTGCTACAAATATACCCACGCTACTTGTGGCTGGTTTTGTGGTCCAGTGTCACAAATGTGAATAATTACTCATTCATCACGTAAAGGGGCAGTAAAACCATCCATAATCATTTTAGAACATACTGTAACCACTTCAACTGCAACGGCATTCACAAAACTTTTTTTTTTCCCAAAATCTACAGATTCTGTTACATTTGCAAAACGTGTTACTTCCTTAATGTGACAAATTTCTTATTTAAAATAAGAAATTGTGTGTGGAATTAGATGTTATCCACAGAGAATTACCTGCTGTGTTTACATTTCGACTTCAACACCCCCAGTTGTCTGATATTTAAAGGCCTTAGTCTAATGTGTGCCTCTGGTACTTTTGGTATAATAAAATAGATAAGCTCAAAAATATGATGTAAGTTTATAGTAGTACATCTTTATTATACGTTTTTTTAGTATTTTAATTAAGACTGTTATTAAAACCAAGCATAAATAATTTTAGGACTTATTGTGGCCTCCTTGGAAGTTTGTTGAGGCCCCCTAGTGGGCCCCGGCCCCCTAGCTGTGAACCAAGTAAAAGTTTGTTAAAACACTGTCAAAATATCTCTTCAGTAATTGGTTAACAATATTCAACTGTCCACACAACCTAAGTAACATCAGTGGAAAAGGAAAGATGTCTCAGATGAATCATGGATCAACAACAACAAAAAAAAGAATTTTTTTTTTTTTTTCAGAATAAAATGCACAGATGAATTATTCTCAATAAGACCAAGTGCAATAATTGTCTACGTCTGTAGGTTCATCATTTCACGTTGACGTTTACATGGCATCTGTGAACTTGATATATTTTTTCCCATAAAATTACAGTCTAGCTCCTGATGCCATTAGCTAAAAGCCCATGGTTCTGTGGGTGACATATGTACTGGCTGCAGCTCAACACAGTTTGGCACAAAGTAAGAGAGAAAGCAGGGAGGAGAGAGAGGCCATTCCCCTGTGAGTGAAAGCAAGCAGTCAAGGTCGGAGGAGATCAGGATGGGGTTAATGAAATGATGACAGCAGGGGTGAGGGGGAAAACTCCAGTGGTAATTTACAAGCCTCTCCCCTGTAGGGCTGAAGGTTACACTGGGCCCTGTCGGGGAAAAAAGCAGGAGAATGGGACAATGCGATGGATCTACACCATACTTCACACCCCACAGGCTGACACACAAATGCATTCCCACAAATAAATCAATCAAACAACTCAAATTAATGTAAGATACTCAGAAAAGAAACTTTTACTGTAACTATGATTGGAGACAATACTTTTGTGATTAATAAGGGCGCTCATAAATTAGAGACAGGCTCCTTTAACCATTTAAAGCTTACATATAAAATCATAAACTGACTATATTTTTTTTTAAAGGAAGACTTTATGAATCTAGTGTATTATAGAGTTTATGAATTTAGACAAAATAATTTTTAAAAAAGTTTGCTTTTTTGTTGAGTATCATATTTGATACATCAGTCTTTTATGGCTCTTATAGTGTGAAAATATTAAGTTCATATTCTAGGCGGGGAAAAAAATCACTGTCCCAAAATAAGCAATTTGGTGCAGATGTTGTTATTTCTATGGCCAGAGAATAATTAAATTCTGATAGTCTGTAATGTAAATCAATGACACCTATAGCAGTATATCAGACTACTTGCATAAAATACATTTATGAATCAGTATAGTCAATGGTCACTGTATATCTTCAATAATATTTTTTAATAAAATTAAGTCAAAAGTTTACATACACCTTGCAGAATCTTCAAAGTTAATTATTTTTATTTTCCATATGATCATAGAAATAACGATGCATTAAAAGCTAATAAATTTTTGGTTTGTGAAAACTTTTTGAATTTGAAGATCAGTAAATTTAACTTATCTTGTCTTGTGGGGAACAAGTATCTTCTGTAATTTCTGAAGGGCAGAATAATTATAAATAATTATAAATAAATAATTATTTAGGCAAAATAAGAAAAATGTACACATCCTTATTCCGTTCAAAAGTTTACACCCCCTGGCTCTTAATGCATCGTTTTTCCTTCTGAAGCATCAGTGAGCGTTTGAACCTTCTGTAATAGTTGCATATGAGTCCCTCAGTTGTCCTCAGTGTGAAAAGATGGACCTCAAAATCATACAGTCATTGTTAGAAAGGGTTAAAATACACAAAAATGCTGAAAAACCAAAGAATCTGTGGGACCTAAATGACTTTTGTGAAGAACAGCGGACAGTTTAACTGTTGAGGACAACCAAGGAACTCATGAACTACTATCACTAAACAAAAAAAAACAGCTCTGGATCATTCAAGTAACAACACAGTATTAAGAATCAAGGGGATGTAAACTTTTGAACCAGGTCATTTTTATAAATTTAACTATTATTTTCTCTTGTGGACTATATGTATACATCTTTTTTGTGAAAAATCTTATTCAGGTCAGCACTTAAAAAAGTAACATGCATTTTGTATGATCCCTCTTATTTTGATAAAATAATTTACATTTTACAGATTCTGCAAGGTGTATGTAAACTTTTGACTTCAGCTGCAAATGCTTAGGTTATGATCAAAGATCTGTACAATGATGATTTAGAGATGTAAAAATAATACTAGTACTAAAAGATATTCTTACGTTTACTTTAGTAAAGATTCAGTAAAGTTTTCACCGCAAAAAGACACTTGCACCCTTACCTGAAGTGGGATGATTTTAGAATTATATTAAAAGCCATTTCACTTGCTAAAAATGTAAACTATCAATCAGACAAACAAATTCAGGTTGAGGATTAAGTACAATGTGTTTTTCTGAAGAGTTTAGATCATTTAGAGGCCTCAAAAAAGTGTGTATTAAATATGATACTGTAGGCTTTAAGCGTTTAAAAGCTCTCTATCTGGAATTCATAAAATGGCACCATATTTGGCCTAATTTGAAAAAAGATACGGAGGCTCTCCACTCGCATTGCTAATCGCGTTACGTGGCACCACAAGTAAAAGCCTGGATGTAAGTGATTGTTGTAATTAGAGCGCTTTAAATTACAGCCCTAATTCCAGACGATGTCCCCCACCATTCATATGCTGCTGACCACGCTAGAAATTCCTCCCTGATGGGACTCCTGGCTCTGTCATAAAACTATCTGAGGTGTAATCTTCAACTGATTTACCTGCCGTTTCCTCACCATCGCCCAATAAAAAGGGCGAGACCGCCGAGGTTTCGTGGGGCTAGTTTGTGATTAGGGATGCATAATCGTATCCTGCTTTGATCGTTTCCATGCCTTATAACTTCTTGCATATATAATGCGAGGGACTCGGGAGACAGGCAGAGTGCAGTGTAAGCAGGGAGGATTTGGGAGCAGCGCCGGGCTGCGGTCTTAATCTGGCTCTGGAGACGAAGCGTTTATGATGTACATCATTGGCTGAACTGGAGGAAGGACTAATTATAGTCATCCCGCATGACACATCCTGAAGTATTGACCATTTGTTCTTTTTGGTTAGATGGGGTACTAAGGACCTGAAGAGCAGCTCTCAACTGTCCGAGGAAAGCTGATGAGTGCGTTAAAAACAACAAGAACTCTTATGAGAGACGAGCGGATGAAGTTGCTGACTACAGCAAAGTCCACAAATTAAACCTTGCTGTTTTTTTCCTCCTCATTTGTTTCCAGGCTAATAGTTTTCAACCTGGCTAGAGCGTGATGTTGTTTTCCGCTCTGCCGTTCGGATCGGCAATCGCTACCGTTCTTGTTCACGGAAAGTTCAAGGCATTACTCACGAAGTAAAACTGTGACACTGACATTAAAGTATAAATGAATGTGTACTCTCTTCCACCACTCTCTGAGGTGGAGATAATGAGATGCTATATCACCATGATGGAGGGAGTGGAAATCTGATTAAGATGTGTTTGCATCCAACGTCTCAACTAACTGCGAAACTCATAAAACGCATTTGCTGTCTCCCCCATAACTAATGGCTGGTTTTCACGGCTTTGACAGCGAGCCGTGTGTGTTATTTTGTCCGGGTATTATAATAATAATGAGAGCAAATTAGAACAATCAATTTCCATGGGTGGTTCTTGATTGGGGATGATGGGCAATATGGCACTGGGTAATCCATCTTCCTGGCCCTGTCTCATTAATGGCTGCGTCGCCGCGACAACAGCCAATGGCAGTGCGGCGCTATGGAACACATGGGGGCACCATTCTGTGAGCCTATGTTCAATTAGCAGTGGCGGCGATAAACAGAGTGATGTATGCAGGCTCGCAGATGCGGCAGCTCGAGTTTAGAGCCTTTTAAAGCCCCTGTATGTATCCTCTGTGCCTCGACACGCTCGCGTAAGCTTGTGCGACGCCCTCGCTGAATGTGTGCTAAACAGCACTCAGCCAATACAGGAAGCATTCGAAAATACAGCTTCTTGTGTTACACAGAGAATAGGAGAATCCCAATTGCTAACATTTCACAGTGCTTTTTTTTGGAACTGGGAGCTTTTATGTAAATGAGATGGCCACAAGAGAGCTTCAGTGGTTTGACTAACAGGTCTATACTAACAAGGATGTTACTTTTTTTCCCATCAAAACACTGCTGACTACACATATTTATACATACAAAAACGTACACAGGGGTGCACATAAGTATGTGTGAAAAAAAGGAAAAAGGAGTTCAGTTCAGACCACTTATTTGTGTACTGACCACTTTGGAAATGTAATAATAGGTTACAGACTATAAGTTACCCTATTTAAAATGTAATAAGTAGTGTAACTATTTCAGTTAAAGCAATGTAACCGATTACATTTGACTGCTTTTCTAAATCTGTAATTAATGCTTTCAAATGTTAATCATTTTAAAACATTTAAAGCAGGCAGGGTTAACCTTAAAATCAACACTGATTACTGTCAGACTTTAAAAATCCTTCATCATTTTTAAGATTTAAAATAACTTAATTTTAAAGCACAGATACCACAAAATCATACTTCAGCACTTCTTCTTACATTGAGATCTCTGAGGTTAAATACTGATTAAAAATTATAAAAAATAGTTTAATAGCTATACTGTTTTTTTTTTTTTTTACATCAAATCTTTGCATAGCTATGGTAGGAAACACTGGCATCTAGCAATGCCTTGACAAAAAAAAAAAAAGTTAATCTTAAAAAAGAAAGCATATACATAAACCCAAATAAGTAGTCAATACAATTTGGGAAAGAAATCAATTAAATCTGTGTGTGTGTGAAAATGTTTGGATATAACTCCTTTGTAATCATACACATTTTCATAAGCAACTAATTTAATTACACATTTTTCTAAGTGACTGTAACTGATTACAGTTACATCTTTTTTGTAATTAATTTACGTAACTGGGTTACATTCTACTAGTTTCTTCCTAACACTGGTACCGATATGGTTGAACGCTGTTAATGCACAATCACCGTTTTAGATTGACTAACTGTAATACTGTATAAGATTTCCATTAAAATTTAAAGCGTAAATCTAGGCTACGCGCTGCCGGTTTTAGAGCAAAACGTTCATTCACTGACACACTTCACTCGGCAGGCAAAATAACCAGTAGTGGACATACTTATTGTCAGCAACCCGTCAAAATAAAAGCTTGCTTATTGTAGGTTTAAAAATGTTGAAAATGCATTTATAAAAAAGAAGAAAAAAATAAGAAAATGTAAATAGCATTTTTTTAAACTGTACTATAAAATAATTGCATTTTTTATTTAACACTTATTTTTATCACATTTTTTATTATTTTATTTTAAATATAAACTAACTAAATAAAGTGCAATAATACAGTTATTACTATTTAATTTTATTTTTTATAGTTATATTTAATGGGTCACACTATGTGCAGCATGAGCACCAAACCCAATCTGAAAAACTTACGTGCACCATACGCATATATATATATATATACACTCTTAAAAATAAAGGTTCTTTATTGGCATTGATGGTTCCATGAAAAATCTTGAACATCCATGGAACCTTTGAAATGCAGATAAGGTTCTTTATAGTGGAAAAAGATTCTTTTTTAGATTTTTAGAATGTTCTTTAAAATGAAGAACAGTTCTTCTGAAGAACTGTTCAGTGAAAGGTTCTTTGGGGAACCAAAATGGTTCTTCTGTGGCATCACTGCAAAAACACCTCTTTCGGAGCTTTTATTTTTAAAAGTGTACATCCTGGGGGGAAAAACGCATAACAGTTTCCAGAAAAAAATATTACGCAGCACACCCGTCTTCAACAGTGATAAAGGCTGATTTAAAGTACATTTTAAATGTATCAAAATATAATAATAATAATAATAATAATAATAATAATAATAATAATATTTGACAATACTACTGTTTTTAGCACATTTTCAATCAAATAAATGCAAACTTGTGAGAATGTGTGTATTATAAATTATTTTAATTTTATTCTATTTTATTTGATTGCTGTCAGAGGCAACTTATTTCTTACACAGCTGTGCTATTGTGCTATCTATATATCTATCTATTGTATATTATGTATCTATCTATCAATCATAAATCATATACAGAGCTCAAGTGCTTATTTCCTAATCAATAAATACAGTTGAGCGAATGAGGTGTGATTTTTAACAGCGACTGGCTATAAAGAAAGACTCTAAGAGACAGAGGACATCGCCATTGATCTGGAGAAATCTAACCTGCTGTCAGCTTGTGAGTAGCTGTCCCTGATTACATTCATCAGAGAATCAGCCATAGAGGGAAAGGATATTAGGTTTCAGGGGCAGCCATCAATCTAAGTCATTCTTAACCTGATCAAGTACACAACACTCTCTGACCCAACATTAGAAGAACACACCAACAGCAATCAACTAGAGCAGCTCAGCCTATACTCCAGGGTCACATGTGCTAGCATAAGGATTGAGGAGGGAAGGAGAGAGAATGATGAGAATGCGAAAAGCAAGTTCCTATACATTTATAGACTCCACCAGTGACATAATAAAACCAGGTTTGAGTCCACATGGAAATATTTCTTTCTGAATTTGATTTTATAAGTACTGACAAGATAAAATAAGGAGAATTTATATTTCATACCAAACGTCATATCTTCACATCTAAGACCCTTTTAGTTTATATG